>JAMPIV010006393.1:0-150440 GCA_024509875.1 Oreohelix idahoensis | reverse complement strand
CTCCTGGTCTTCTCTGTTCATTTTTGCGAAGACTTCGTAAGAAGTACCTCTCAGTCCCTGTGATAGCTTTAAACTCCACCTCTCTCTCTCTAACCCATATGTAGTAGCTAATAACTCAAAACGTCCTAGGTACCCCTCTAGGTCATCGTCTTTTTCAACAAAATGGTCTAAATGAAACCCCATAGCTGAGTTTGAGGCTCCCAGACTGGGCGTAGCATCTGAGGCAAAAGGGCGGGCACCATTTTCAGGAGCCTGGCCTTGTAGCTCCAGCTCCCTGAGTCGTAATTCGTGCTCCCTCTGCAACCTTCTATCTTCTGCCTCCCTTTCGGCAGTCAACCTTTTATCTTCTGCCTCCCTTTGCTGTCGTTTTTCTTCTGCCTCCAATGCTTTAGCCTCTTTGTCAGCCTCAATTTGTAACCTCTTAGTCTCAGCCTCAATTTGTAACCTCTTCTCTTCAGCCAACCTTTCAGACTCTAATTTTCTTTCAGCCTCGTTTTCTAATCTTCTTTCTTCCCGTTCAATATACTTATCACATTCAGCCGTTACATATTGAATTAAAATCTGACCATCCATTCCCATCTCCTTTGCCGTCAGCACAGCAGCTGATCTGAATTTGGTCAGCTCCGCCATACTTTTTAAACAAATCTAGCAATGTGCAAGATAAAATTTCCAACCACTAAAGTACTTCTAATTACTCTAGTCTAAAATAATTCTAATTAATTAATTAACTACCACTGGCTGTGAAGATTCACCAACTTTTATTTTCAGGGACACTTTTAATTTTAAGGGACACTTTTAATTTTTATAATGTGTTCCCCTAATCTAATTCTCCCCCCCCCCCCCCCCCAGGAGATCCTAATATACTTGATAGGCTAATTATCCCGGGACAAAGAGACCCCAATATATGTAGTGGATTGATGGTATTGTATGATGGTGATATTACTAAGTGTGATGCATGATGTCAGCTGTGAAGGCTCCTGAGATAAAATGTAGCTGTGAATTGTCAGAAGGCCCTTCGTGCTACCACTACGACCTCACACCTATCTTTTTTTTACTAATGAATGTGGCTACGTTAAATGTCTAGGGTAATGATATGTAATGTGTTGTGGTAGTTTACATACACACACACAGATATTTAATAAGTCTAATAATATTAATAAAATGTTATAATACACTGAACTAACTCAAGTGTGTAAACTTTGGATAGTAATTTTCTTTAAATTTATTTGTTCTGAACCAAGGTTTTAATTTGGTCAGAACATATGAAAGGTTTTGCAATTATGAAAGAAATGCATGAATATTACATAATAAATGCAAGGTGTGTACATATGTATGTTACTAGACTAGTTAATATTACTACTGTTTATAGTTGTAATCTATTTGGGAGAACACTTAATGGATGTGCTGTTGGAGTGGCCTCATCACTCCCTGTCTATGGTGACTACACATTGTCCAGTTATTTGATGGAAATTTTATGGGTGTGTTAGCAAATAAGTTGAGTTGGTGAATTCTCAGCAGACCAGACGCTCACGTAGCTTGAAGGTGTAGCTCTGGTGCTGAGATCTGGTGGCCCCACCTCTCCATGCTTGGGGGCAATATCAGAAGTCTGGTGGCCCCACCTCTCCGTGCTTGGGGGCAATATCAGAAGTATGGTGGCCCCACCTCTCCGTGCTTGGGGGCAATAATAGGCTGCTCTGACAAAATGTTACTGCACGGGTCCACTCTTGTAATATTCAACAACTCATTTGACACCGCATTGGTGCCAACTGAAACTCACAGTTCTGCAATCAAAGTATTAGTCATGTGTCAGAATTCCATCCTCTAACCATTTCTGGACACAACACTACACAACAACAACACCACATAGACGGGTCAGATCTTTCTGACCAAACAACACATCTTACCAAGTTGGTTTCACATAGGATAAGTTCTCCCAGACTACGTATTCTGAAATATGTTCATTAGCTTCCTGCCATAGAATAGGATAGGTGATATGTTTCACTGATCTCAACACTTGATCTGTCCTTCATAATCCTTGCTGGAGTTTATGTATTTTATTTGTCTCTAGACCCTGAACTGGGGCGGGGGGTCTAGAGCGAATCCTTACTTGTTGTAAGGGACAGATTATGCTATTGCAGTATCAAATCACTCGAAACCTTAAACAAATATTAAAATGTACAAAGAAATAATTTCAGTCTTACCAGAATTATGAATATAGAACACAGTTAAATGCTAGCAAAACTCAGCTGAGCTGCTGGCCTTAGGATGGCGTCCCTCTAAATATTTCAATAGCTTCTGGGAATTACACCACTTAATAATTCACTGTGTCTACTAGGACAACTTATAATGAATGGCACAAAATGCGCGTCTGGGCGCCGATAATATATTCATCTATGGCCAATCACTGCCTTTTCTTTTTTCAAATTCAAATATCCTACCAAAAAGTCATTTCAGTCATACCTCAGTCAAGTATGCCTTATTGTCTGTTGGTCCGTCCGTCTCTACTTGCGTTTCACACAAAAAACACACTTGTTTTTTGAACCAACTCTGCCTTCCTACACAATTTTGCCTTTAAAGTTATTTTTAGCCACAATTCACCATCCCATCCCGTCTCTTCATTCCAACTAGATTTTAGCACTTGCGTCTTCAAGGCCACAATTTTTTGAAAATTAGTGACATGTTTTATTTCAATGCAGACGCTCGCTGATATGAACAACACAGTCTTTTGTCAATATCTTTCTTATTATCTGTCCGTCTGTATAAATGAAAGTATATTATTTCACTGCTCAAGATGGGCCATCCGGCCAGCTAGGTTTTATATTCCTAACATTATTATTAAGAAAAGTTACTTTTCAAATATTTTCTAGAATCTTCTGGAATGCGTTCATCACTGCATTCAACTAAACGGACTAAGTTATCACAAAAGCGTCCAAGAAATGACTGTGGCGTATAATATCCAAGGTCCCTTTTGTCGATTTCTTTACTTTATGTCAACTTGGGGAACGTGACTTTTTCCTCCTTTCCCCACCACTTGCGTCTTTTAGCCTTGCTAGTTTCAAGCACGCGTTCAGTCAGATTTTTCCTTTTGATCTCCGTTCTCATCCCGTTCCGTTTTGCCTTCAAGTCTAACAATTTAATTTCCATGGCGGGTGATGACCCGCGGCGTGGGCGATCATGTATTCTAGCAACTTACGCATTAGTTTTTATCCTTACGTTGTATCATTGGAGATATTTTAACGTTGTATCACGGTTAATTTTGTGACATCCCCCACACTTTTCCTAGTCTACATCAACGACCTGGTTGCTGAACTACCACATGGAATGAAAGTGGCAATGTACGCTGATGACCTGGTAATATGGTGCACAGATGAGCATGCAACAGTGGCCACCAAACTGCTACAAAGAGCTATAGATGCCTTAACCTCATGGGCAAATAGATCGTGTGTCAGCATCAACACAGACAAGTGCAGCACTACGCTCTTCACCCTCTCTCCCAAACAAAAAGCTGGTGTCATCAAGATAAACAACCCACCTATCTCGGAGTTACATTCGATGATAGGCTGACATGGAAGCAGCACATCAACAAGGCAGCAACAAAGGCCAGGAGGAAGCTAGCCATCCTGAGAAAACTAAGTGGAACCACATGGGGAGCCAGCGGGAAAATACTTAGTAAAGTTTACCAGCAGGGCATACGACCACACCTGGAATATGGGTCAGCTGCGTGGTGTCCAGCATCAAACACCACATTACAAGAGCTAGATAAGGTGCAAAACCATGCGCTTAGGGTCATCACGGGGGCAAGGAAGTCGACCCCTATAG
Organism: Oreohelix idahoensis; assembly: GCA_024509875.1. Lineage (NCBI taxonomy): Eukaryota > Metazoa > Mollusca > Gastropoda > Stylommatophora > Oreohelicidae > Oreohelix > Oreohelix idahoensis. The sequence goes on along the minus strand of JAMPIV010006393.1, from coordinate 146,621 downwards.
TGGAGATGGAGAAAATGGGGAGGATACAAGCACTGAGAGAACGCAGAGACACGAAAGTGCTAACACAGGCAGAAAAGTTCCTCTGTATGCCGAGCCATCCAATGAAGGACAGATTCCAAAACCTAGCAATGGGGCGACTGAAAAGAAGCAGCTTTATCCACCAAGCCAAACGATTTCGTAGACAAACCTCAGACCTGCCTGAAGTTAACAGCCCCCTAACGTCTGTGCCAGAACAAACCCCTTGGAGAGAGGAGCCTGGACTACCAGTACACATCCAGACAAAAGTGAAAGGAATATTCGACAGGGATGAACAGAACAGCGTGCAACGTAGGACAGTCACTCTCAGTTTCCTGGATGATGAATACCCACAGGACCTCTGGGTCCGAGTATACACGGATGGGTCAGCACAGAATGCAGTAAAGAATGGAGGAGCAGGAGTGTACATAGAATACCCAAACAACACTAGGGATACGGTCAGAGTACCAACGGGGAAATTCTGTAACAACTATGATGCAGAAGTCCAGGCAATCAAGGTGGCAACTGAGAAACTACTGAACACCAATCTCGGTCCACAGCCTGTGGTATTCCTGACAGATGCAAGATCAGCCCTCCAAGCACTTCAGTCCAGAAAATTGTCAGGTATACAAGCCCTACTTTCTGAACTGTGCAACCAGCGCAGGGTCGACATGCAGTGAATACCGTCTCATTGTGGAATACCAGGAAACGAGAGAGCAGACGGACTGGCTAAAGAAGGTGCTGCAGACGAGCAACCGGATGTACCAGTAACGTACCATCAGAAGAAAAAGATGATCAAATCTATCAGAAAGCCACCAACATCAACGCAGGATGACTACCAAGCTATGAACAGATCAGAACAAATAGTCATTCTGCGCCTCAGAACAGGACACAACCGCCTCTGCAGCCACATGTATACAAAATTCAAGATTGGCAATTCAGCCATGTGTACATGTGGACAGACACCCCAGACTGCGGAGCACGTACTTCAAGATTGCCCCGAATATGATATATTGAGGCAAACCCACTGGCCCAGAGAAACAACACTGGAAGCAAAACTATACGGACCTCTGTATGAACTACAAAAGACAGTGAAGTTTATACAAGAAACAACATTGCAGATATAGACAATATAGTTCAAGCGAACGAAAGAAGAAGAAGAAGAAAATGTGCGATGTTAAAGACATGACTCGTGAGGCCCTTTCACGAATAGACACAGAGTACTGGGCTAAATGTGAAGAACACGTGCTACAGGAAGAAGAAGATTACTGGCAGCGAGATGGCTTGCAGTTTATCCAACCAATAACTGTTGTGAACTTATTGGAGTCGTCCGATTCGGAATGAGGCACGTCGATCGCATTCCTTCGTTTGTGATAAACTAATTTCATATGCCAATCTATAATAACACATAAACAGTTACGATTTGTCATAGCTTCCTGATGATTTACTGCTATCATGGTTCATTATCAGAACATCATTCCTCGTATCAAAATCACGTGAACAACCAATCACACATTTAAGACACGCCTTTGAACCGTCTTGTCGCACAAATGTTGTGATTTACTGTAAGAATTAATGTTACGGGCAGATTTTGGAAAATGTTCCAAGAAGATCAAATAAAATCGCCGTTTTGCAAATTTCGCGACAGCTGTGGATGTAATGATCGCAAAATCTTAAACTGCATGCAAAAATTCATGTCCATACAACAAACAGTTTTGGAGAAAATTGACGCTTTCTGTGGGCACGAATTTCCGAACGGACTATAATTAAAGTTACCATCTGTCAGAGTTTTGCGTTTGGTGAGACTGAATCAGACCTACCATTATTCTAGTAAAGAATGTAAGATTTACGATTTCCTCCAAGTTAATAAGATACTACTTTTAATTAGTACACTACGACTGTAGTTCTCAGAAAGAATTTATCGCCTTTTTTAAAGGCGTTCGATCCCCCCGCCCCCCCCCCCACCCCCCCCCCCCCCCCCCCCCCCCCACCACCCCCCCCCCCCCCCCCCCCCCCCCCCCCCAAAAAGTCATTACATTAACTGAGCGGTAACGGTACCCTTCTGCAATAGACATAAATACCTAAGGGGCATAACTCAGGTGAAGTGCGACTAAACTGCGTGCGAGTAGGACGAAAAATTCACCTAGTTTGTTACAACATTTATGAAATATATGTTAAACTTCGTTCACACTTAGTAATGCACGTACATGCCACGTGTTTCTAAAACAAAACAAGGATGAGCAACCTGGTCGCTGATGACTACATGTGGTGAATCGATAATGTTAAAAGTATGGCGAATGCATCATGTCAATTTTCGCTCCTTATGGAAAATTTTCAGACTCCGCACGGGCCACAACAGATTGAGTATACCATCTATTCAACAAGCTAAAGACAGGAACTACTGATGAATAACTGTGGCACTGATAAAATGATTGCTGAATATCTGCTTCAACGCTGCCCAACATATGAGCAACAGAGAAAGCGCATGACCAACAATATCATTCGTGGAAAAGCTCTACGGAGATGCAAACAGCCTCAAGCTGACTACGGCTTTCTTTGAAAACATTCAAGTAGACGTCTGAGAGTGTACGAAGAAGAAGTAGAAGAACATGGAACAGCAGCGTAACTACAATTTAAGGGTTCCTCCTTACATAAGGAGCTCAAGAAATATAATCAATTTACTGCAAATCTGTATCAATAATTTAACTACTCATATGCCTTCAACAAATTTGTGGCAGGTTCTCTTAACATACGGCATTCGCCCATATCTTCTTTACCCCTTTCATTTCTGTCTCCGGATATTGGGATATTCTGTGACGTTTAAAGGCGGGAAAAGGAAGTTAAAAGGATGTATATAAAGGCAAGGGTCTCTTCCAACTACTACTTTTCGAGGACCACTTGGGACTGCGGCCCCCCGGACGATAATTACTCCACTGACTTGAACCACAACTGCAGCTGGTCCACGTACAAGAAACCTGCACCAAAATATCCATACGCTGTTGCGCTAATCGTTTCCGTGGCCATTTATTTTACATGAGGTCGCCAGCCCCATGGACATTTCCATATTAGTCGCCACCTGCGACATGAAAGCAGTAGTCCGTTTTTCATCTTGTTCATATTTTTGTATAAAACAGACAAATTGAGTTTTTCTGTTCTACTTTCTCGTTCAAGACCACTAATGTGCAACTGATGACAAGTACCAGTGGAATGTGAGATGAAAAGACGCTGGTAATCTGGTAATGGGCAGGACAAACATCAGAATCCAATTGACAAGATTACCAGGCGTCCTTTGCTCTGGAATCTTCTGTATAAGAGAGGAAGGACGAAAAGCGCACGGAGAAGAAAACTGGAGACAGAAGTGAAAATGATGAGAAAGACATGTAAAGACCTTGAGATTATGGCACGTGACAGGAGATCTTGACGTGGGTGTTGAAGGCCTATGCTTCTTGGTTTGCTGAATGGTAATGAACTTTCTCTCGTGTTCTCTTTTACAAACTAACTGTGTGGCAGTTAGTCGTGCTAGGTTTTCACATTTGAATAAGGGGTGGGGGCCCCGCAACCTTAGACGATGACTAAATAAAATAATTAGACTACCTACCCACTGGACATAGAAAATCATGCCGTGTGTGAAAATCCAGGATTATTTCAACTGCTTGTCTTTTTGTGAAGCATTACATCTTCTGCAAATGTTTGCAGGGTGGCAAAATTCAATTCTAATTTGTCAAACGTATTCTTTGACGAGACTGAATTTCTGCGGACAGCAAGTAATTTGTTTTACTGAGTTATTTTCCTGAACAGACTTGTTTCTGCTGATTGTTGGATTGTTATAGTCATGATGAGTTGATTCTGCAGACTGTAATTTGTTAACTTGACATCTAGTCAAGTAAATTTTAACTAGGTTGCTAAAAACTAATGTGGCTTCCAGCTTGTGGCATACCGTGGCTGGACCGGTGTAAGGTCACTTCAATGTCAAATGTTAGAATGGAATTTGGAACATGTAAAAAATGTGTTTAAAACGTACAGCTCAGCATAAACGAACACTGGTTATGAAACAAAAGTTGCTGCTACTACTCACTGGATCTCTAACACGTCTCTTGTCTTGATGGTAAACTCTGATAGACTCTTTGCTGTCCATTTCTTGATGTTATCTTCCTACCTGTAGCGTTGTCTTCTCCATGCACGTTTTACCTTCAAATCTTTCTTCCATATTGGTTTTTTTAGTAAGGTCTTTTTCTATGACCTAAAATACAGATTTTATCTGTCTGACCTCATTCATTATTTCTCTTTTAATTACTCTCTTTACTGGGATCTCTTTATTTGTTTTCTTCTCTTTCCATCCAATGCTGCCCATTCTTCTATATATCCACATCTCAAGTGCCTCAATTCTTTCTTCCACTTGCTTGTTTATTGTCTTAGGTTGTACACTAGATAGTAATGAAGAGTGTATAGCAATTAGCATTTGATGATGTTGAGGACTGCTGCATGGTTTGCTATCATCTTGGTTTTTACTTTGATTGAGATGATTGCACCATTCAGCACCTCAACTAGTTATACTTAAACGTTATGAGTAAAGAACTTGATGGCGTGTCAGGCTTAGTAACAAGAGTCTGCGTGCGGCTTTCGAGCCTTATGGGCATATGTTCGAATGTGTGGCATGATCACTTACCTATATATATCGGTATGTGTTTAGGCTTTAAGCCGATAGATTATGTTAAGCCTTCTAAGTGTGGTGTAACCACTTCATAGTGTTCATAAATATATGTGTCAAGTGACACTTTGGATAAACTGGTCGATAGATTCTGTTAAGCCTTCTAAGTGTGGTATAGCCACTTCACAGTGTTGATAAACGTATATGTCGTTGGACACTTAACTATGAATAAGCTGACAAGGACCTGGAAGTCCGTAAAAGTGATTAAGCGTTAATACTAAAACGCAGAGTTAATTTCAGTATTTGGGAGATACCAGTATTGCGGCTACTTGTGTATTTTATTGAAGGCAAATATATGGCGAATATAAGATGGTGTGAGATGCCAAAATATGGAGTAATATAGATGGAACTCTGAAAATGAACAGTGAACGTTAGCCTTATTAAGTGGCTTAAGAACAGTACAGAGATATTGACACTGTAGGAACATTTTTTAATACGATAGTATTCGTGGAATAAGAAGGAACATTCTAGCCTACACTTTTAACGGTTATGCCGAGAACATTAAGGTTATGTATAAGACAAAGGTGATGGTTGACTCATCTTTCAATATGAAATAATATAAATGCATTCTTCACATTTATTGTATGTTATTGGAATAAATTATATGGAGTCGTCTTCAACAGACTTATTCATTGAAGAATTCTTTGAACTTTATTCAAAACAGTTCACTTAATCGTGTTACTGTGGTTGATGCAGTTTAACCTTGGTAAACTATGAACACTCTACCATTATTATATTAACTCAAAGAAAAAGAAAGACTTTATAGTAATTACAGAAGAACATTCACGTTCAAATCACAAGTCATCTATTACGAACCTTGTAGTTTGCAGAAGATAATAAGAGTCAATATGAATCAAGAAAAGAACATTATTATAATAGTAGTACTTATAGAATAGTGGTTTTTTTTTAAATGAAACAAAACTCGACAAACTCATTATCTTTATATTTTCACGCACACACAACAGATGACTCTTTTAATTTGTGAGTTAATTTGCTACTACTATGAATAAATAATAAACGAACAAAATCTTCATTTTATCATGATAAACAAACAGGGATTGTTGCCTTTTGCAATTCTGTCTTGCTGAAACTCAAGGCCTATTAACAGTAAACAAATAATGAAAATAGGTAAATGGCAGGCACTTGTAAGAAAGAAAGGAGGACATCAGAAAAATTAAGAGTAACAGGCAGTCAGAGATTCGATCCTAGTCCATCTGAATGTCATCGCCTCACTGTGAGAATGAACGTGTCATGACAGATGAAGAGCTCTGAATGATGCCACTGTATCACTGTGAGAGGGCATGTGTTGTGGCAGATGAAGAGCTCTGAATGATGCCATTGCCTCACTGTAAGGAAATGGTATGACAGATGAAGCGCTTTGAGTGATGCCATTGCCTCACAGTGAGAGGGGATGTGGTATGACAGATGAAGAGCTCTGAATGATGTCATGGTCTTGCTGTAAGAGGGAATGTGCTATGACAGATGACCATTGGTTGTCTGGATGTGGATCAGAATCTCCAGAATGTCTATTACTTCTCTTACTTTTCCATTGTCTGGTGTCCTACTTCTTGAGAGTGCCTAACGTTTACTTACTTTCTATATTTACTATTACTACTACATTAATAACTATAACTGATAAAACAATAACAACAGTGATTGCAACAAAAACTACAACGACTGCAAACAAAACCACAACAATTACCACTACTTCTTTTATTACAAGTATACCAGTACTACTTCATCTTTAAGTACTATAGCAACAAAAACAACAACCACTTTTACAGGTAAACAACATCTCCAGCTACTATTGCAGCTAGATGGAATTGGTATCACTACCACTGTAGTATGTTTTCAGTTTTCTCATCTATTCACACAACAAAAAATGTATCACAAGAGTAGGAAAATTGGAAACAATTATACTGTCAAGATTACAAATATTCCAATGATTTTTTTTTTAGATAAAGAGAGTAGTCCTCAGCAAACGTAACATTTTAAACTATGCTTTAGGTATGTTCTTTTCACATGAGTAGATTAAGTCATTAATAATACGTTCAAAAGGTAGAAGGAGTTTTCATTGCATTGGGAAATACATAGAGATCAAAAGATATCAAGAATTCTCAACTCAAATGTCAAGTCATTCCTATTGTATGGCTCTGAAAAACGGAGAACAGCAAAATCAACAAGCTACATACTTTCATAACTGGGTGTTACATAGAAAAGAAAGCTATAAATGGTATGACAAGACCACTAATGTGGAGCTGATGACAAGAACCTGACAAGTGGCAGTGGAACAAGAGATGAGATGTAGACGCTGGCGACGTATAGGACACAAACTGAGGATGCCTTCTGATAGCATTACCAGGCAGTCCTTGTTCTGGAATCCCCAGGGTGATAGAAGTTGAAGGAGAATATAACTAAAATAAAACAATAACTTTATAACGTATAGTGAATATACTTCAACAAAGGTGTCTATTTCTACATTTCACCCCCAAGTCAAAATCAACATTTTAACAAATCTACTTATGTCAACTAATGGCAGCAAGATAAAATTGTACATTAATCAACCAGTGCCCTAGGGATACATAGCTCAGTGACTACATGCTTGTTATTATCTCTCTGCCACTCTCACCACAAGAAAAGATAAATAGAGCTGGAATATACAGAACAGACTGCTTGAAAAGTTTAGAGAAACATTTATCTTCTTTGTTCTGGAATCCCCATGGTAAAAGAGGCTGCGGGAGATTGAAAACACATGGAGAAGAGAACTGGAGAGAGAAGTGAAAGAGATGTGGAAGACAAAGAAAAACCTTGAGTTGATGGCACAGGACAGGAGGAATTGGCATGAGTTTGTTGAAGGTCTATGCTCCCTAGGGAGCTGAAAGGTAATGATGATGATGACGTATAAGTGGATGGAGGAACTTAAAGAACAAGACAAGAAATGCTGTCAATCAGTGAAAGATACTGGACAAGGACAAGTACAAATGACTGCCATGACCAGAAGTAATATTTGATATAACCTATATAATCTGAGTAATCAGGGTATTAAACTTTAACCCACAAAAACTTCAACAGTATGGACAAGTTCAAGGTCACCAATTTGGACCTAATGAGAAGAACTAGACAAGGGCTAGTGTGACACGAGATAAGAAGAAGATGCTAGAGATGGATAGGACACACATTAAGGAAATCTGCTGATAGCATTACAAGGCAGTCCTTGTTCTGGAATTTCCAGGGTAAAAGAGGTAGAAGGTAGTCCCATAGCAAATAATGCCATAGGGGAGTCAAGTGTTAGAGACTTCACCATACTAGGTCTAGCATTGAGAGGTGGGGGTGACCAGTTCCCTTCCTCGTTGCCTTTTCCTTCCCTAATTCAAAGTCAGGCACCCATTTACAGCTGTGTAGACTGCAGGGTGTCGGCATCGTGGCACCTTTGCCGTAAGAGACCAGCGAAAAGAGGTAGAGGGTGAATGAAATCCACATGGAGAATAGAGCTGAAGATATAAATGAAAATGATGACAAAGACATGGAAAGAGCTGGAGCTGATGGCACGGGACAAGAAGACATGGCATACGTTTGTTGAAGATCTATGCTCCTTGGGGAGCTGAAGGGTGATGATGATATTACTATGAGACAAACAGCTGCTGAGATAAGCATCAGTATTGGTTAGTGCTTCCAAGCATATATACACTGCTTAGAAAGTGCAGACTATGCTGGCTTGGCCTTGTCTGCCTCATGGAAGATGGTTGCATCCCCAAAGATATTTTCTACAGACAACTGGCAGACGGCAAAAGAACAGCCAGGTGACCGTAGATGGGGTTCAAAGATGTTTGCAATGCTCCCTATGGTGCCACCTCAGATTGGGTGAAAAGAAGCTCATACAGGCGGCAGAAGAGAAAAAAAAAAGACATCCAGAAGGAAACACAAGGGAAAAAAGCAGCTGAGGACTGTCACAGCAAGGGAGTGTCATTCCCAGTCAATTATGACTGAAGAAGGCTATTATGGTCAGCACTTGTTAGATTTGCAAAAACTGTTCTTTCATCACAGGTGTAACCATAATTCATAGGTCATATAGGATGGAAGGAGAAAATGTTCTGAAACACATGATTTATGACGAAACCAAGATGTACCATTACAAATCAGCTTTTTAAGAGATCCAAATATGGGACAAATGACATTAACAAACTTCAAAGTTGTAAGTTCAATCATTTGCACAAAGGATTGTGAAGACCATATTGGCAGGGATCATGGCCTGTAGAATTGTTTGAATGTAGTGCAACAGTTTATGCCCCAGGATGACTATCTGTTTAATAGTATGTCCAAGGAGGTTAATTAACTGTCATCCATGAATGTTGTAGTGAGGGTTGATCTTGCTGCTTGACAATACTTGTCCTTGTGCTATGAATCTTAGCATCACAATGCTAAATCATCTTCCATATTCCCTCTGTTGCATTACCATCTGGATACTGTTTGCACCTCTTAAATTTAAATAAAAGCATCTTGATGGCAAAAAATGCTCAATAAATTGGCTAGTCATCCTAAAGATTTGTATAAAACGGAAGTAGGATACTTCTTCATCAGTAGGACAAATGTGTTCATGCAGATGTGCATTATGTTGTCAGTCTGTTTCTTGAACCACCTTTAAAGATAAGTCACTTATTTAGCTTTCTCTGTTAAGTAGAGTGGCTATTTCCTCTGCTGTGCCAACTTTTAGCACACAGTACAAAGCTTTCTTTTGTGTTGCTGTACCGACTGATCCATCTGCCTGTAGAAATGTAAAAATAAATGTATATGTAAAGTAAGAGAAACATGAAGATCAATGTTATATGTCCTGACATATGGAAGTGAGTCATAGATAATTGGTATACAAACATGAAAAGCACTGGAGGCCTCAGAGATGTAATTTTCCAGAAGAGTGTTAGGAATAAAATCTTCTACTTTGATCCTTAGCCGCCGACTGTCAAAGCAGTCAGTGGCCATCACACCTGGTGGCATCTTGTAGGGCAGCAACACGCTGCTTCCACTTTGCTCGGTCGGTGGCCATCCTTCAAGCAGTGCCCCAGTTCTGGTTCATTCTTTGCATCTCAGCCTCCACAGTTCTCCGTCAAGTTGTTTTTGCCAGCCTCTATTTGCTTTCCTTCAGGGGTCCACAGCATAGCAGTTCTTCTGATGGCATCAAGATCTCTCCTGAGGACGTGGCCAACCCAACTCCAGCGTCTGCCAGCTTTGATTGTGTGCATGTCCTCTTGGCTGCTCTGAGTAAGCAGATCTTGGTTGGTGATGGTATTTGGCCAAAAGATTCGGAGAATTTTCCTTTGGCAGAATGTGTGGAAAGAGGACAATTTCAACATTTCCTTCTGTTACTCTCCAGCATTCGGTATCATAGAGAAGCATAGAAAGTACATAGCTCTCATATAATCTTAATTTGGTGTTTGTGATGTACTGAGAGGACTTCCAGATGTTGTTTATACTAGCAAACGCAGCTGGGGATTCCAAAAGCCCTCAGCATTTTTCATAGACTGTCCTCGTTTATGCTGTCAAAAGCCTTTTCAAAATCAAGGAATAAAATGGACAACTAAAAAAAAGAACAATAAGGATGTCCTGAAAGAGGCCAGTGTGCAGATGAAGCTGATTACTCACTTTGGAAAGAAGGAATCCACTTTCATTGGGCTTTTATAAACTTAATAAAAACATACAATTATTCAATTTAGTTAACAGAAATAGTCTAAATAGACCTAAATAGATAATCCACATTGCATGGTTTGAAACATGTTTGTCTCACTTCATCATGTATGATCACTATAAAACCATTTAATCAACTGATATTCATATTATATAGTATTATTCAATACCATAATACCTGCCGTAAGTACGTTGGTTGGTCAGCCACATTTCGCACACCGTCATTTGTGCACTTGTTCTATTTTCAAGAGAGTACATTAACTTTCAACCACAGCTAAGGGGGTGCAACTGTGGTTGAGAGTTAGACAACAATTGTATTGTTTCCCTTATATGCACTCTCCCGAAAATAGAAAAGTGCGCAAATGATGGTGTACATGAACAGTTTGATTATGGAAAGTCCAGATTTTAAAAGATGCACGAACAATTACGAGACATGTTGTCATAAAAGAAATGTTAGTTATTTAGTCAATTTACGGTCCAATAGATCATTATCACTGCTCCATATGTCATTTAGGAAGGTTACTTTATGTCTTCATATTTAATACATCCATATAATCTTCACTACAAATATCTAATGACGGTCGCCTGCAATGAAATGACCACAGTGGCAATAGTACTGTCTGTAATACATGTAACCGAAACAACACACTATAATTAAAAACCTGTCAATATTGACGGGTTATTGCTAGTATAGTATAGTTTAGTAGCCCCCTTCTGTCATAACTTGCTATGAGAATGTGCCCCTGAGAAAATAGCCCTCAGCTGTTTGTTTTTTCCCTGGTGTTTCTTTTGGTATGTTCTTGTCTCTTCTGCTTGTTGTGAGACCTTTCGCCCCATTACTCTTATTTTAAAAGGCTCTTGTGTTAAAACATAACAAACTATCTACCTAGCCTAGATTTAAGAAAAAAAACTATCTACATCACTCCTGCAGTGAAGAATCTGCTTTCAAATGATTCAGAAATCTGGACATCAATCTCAGGTTTTACACTCCACATTTTAAGAATGTTTATATTCTTGTGAAACTTCAATCCTCATTGCTGAGCTGGAAGAAAAGGTTCGGAAATGGAGAAAAATGTTCGGTACCTCATGCTAACAAGAGGTTTTACACTTCACATTTTAAGAACATTTATATTCTTGTGAAATTTCGATCTTCGTTGCTAAGCTGGAAGAAAAAGTTCGGAAATGGAGAAAAATGCTCGGTACCTCATGCCAACAACACATTAAAAATGATAGTGAATTTTGAAGAAAAATTACCAATAAATATCTAATGAAACAGACTACCACTGTAACATTAAAGAAAAGGTAACCATATAAATATTTGAGGAAATAATTGTGCACTGCAACAACAACAAAATTACATGACCAAATGAGAGAGAAACATGACAGCTGCTACGAAATGCTAATTGGAGTAATACAGCCATTTAACAAAGGCTAATGGTTTAATAAAGATTATTTTGTACAGGCAGTCCCACAGAAAAAAAAAGGTTGAACAAACAAATGGTTGGTAGATAATGTAAAAAATGGACAGTCATTACTTTTGCAGACACAGGTATAAATCAACAAGAATGGAAACAAAACAATTAGCCAGTCTAAGTCTACATAAATTGTATACAAATGATCACTTATCACATTAGTGAAGATCATATCCCATGTAACGTTTTCCCCTTAAGCTGAGTTTGGTGATAACGTAAAGGTAGCCCCATTGCAGATACTACCATAGGGGAGTGAAGTGTTAGAAACTTCACCATACTAGGTCCAGCTTTATGAGGTGGGGGCCTCTAGTTCTCTTCCTCATTGCTTTTGCCTTAACCAACTCAAGAGTAGAGTAAGTACCAGTACCAATTTATAGCCGGGTAGACTGGAGTGTGACACTACCAATATGGTAACTTTGCCATGACAGGCTAGCACTCTAACCACACTGCCAATTGGACACTTCAGTAGGGTGATGGAATAATGAAATCATAGTTGCTTCTTACACTTCAAGCTGACTATAGCCAACCAAAGCTTCTGAAGAAAGATCTTATCATTGCTCATTCCAACAAAAATTCATGTTACTTCAGTGAATGTTAAAAAGACCTGTTTCCTCAATATAACCAATATTTCAAGAAAACAGAAATATGGAGTGCTGCACAAATTAAAAAAAAGGAAAGTAACAGATCACTGCAGTCAAGATGCTGAACAAAAATTTACTTCTATTAAGCAGTAGAAAAAACAAGTTAAAAAAACACAAGTGATATAAGTATTGGCTTAAAACATCACAGCAACAAACAGTTGGCTTACTGACAATTATCTCTTTCTAAGTACATCTTCTTCGTTGATCCTTAGCCGCCGACCGTCAAAGCAGTCAGTGGCCATCACGCCTAGTGGCGTCTTGTAGGGCAACAACAAATTGATTCCACTTTGCTCGGTCGGCGGCCATCCTTCGTACAGTGCCCCAACTCTGGTTCATTCTTTGCATCTCAGCCTCCACAGTCCTCCGCCAGGTTGTTTTTGGCCTGCCTCTCTTTTGTTTCCCTTCAGGGGTCCAAAGCATAGCTGTTCTTGTGATGGCATCGGGGTCTTTTCTGAGGACATGGCCAACCCAGCTCCAGCATCTGCCAGCTATGATGGTGTGCATGTCCTCTTGCATGCTCCGAGTAAGCAGATCTTGGTTGGTGATGGTATTCGGCCAAAAGATTCGGTGAATTTTTCTTAGGCATATTGTGTGAAAAGAGGACAATTTTGACATTTCCTTCTCTGTAACTCTCCAGCATTCTGCACCATAGAGAAGTACAGAAAGCACACAGCTCTGATATAATCTTAATTTTGTACTTGTGCTGTATTGAGAGGACTTCCAGATGTTGTTTAGGCTAAAAAAGGCTGTTCTTGCTTTGTTCATTCTGATGTTGATGTCTTTGCCTGCCCCGCCGTCTGGTGTTACTATGCATCCTAGGTATCTAAGTACATGGTATATCAATAATGATACTACTAAATCACCAATGTGGCACTGATGACAAGAACCAGACTGGTGCCAGTGGAACAAGAGATGAGAAAAATGATGACGGCAATGGATATGACAAACAGTGAGAAAAATGTGTTGATAACATTACAAGGCAGTCCTTTTTCTGCAACCCCCAGGGCAAAAGAGGTAGAGGAAGACCAAAAGACACATGGAGAAGAGAACTGGAGACAGAAACAAAAGGGATAAAGACATGAAATGAGCTTGTGCAGATGGCACAAGACAGGAGGACATGGCACAAGACAGGAGGACATGGCACAAGACAGGAGGACATGGCACAAGACAGGAGGACATGGCACAAGACAGGAGGACATGGCACAGGACAGGAGGACATGGCGCAGGACATGGCACAAGACAGGAGGACATGGCACAGGACAGGAGGACATGGCACATGACAGGAGGACATGGCACAGGACAGGAGGACATGGCGCAGGACATGAGGACATGGTGCAGGACAGGAGGACATGGCACAGGACAGAAGGACATGGCACAGGACAGGAGGACATGGCACAACATTCTTGAAGACCTATGCTCCGTGGGGAACTGTGGAGTCATGAATGAATGAAACACCACATGGTACACAAAAACAAACAGAAATAGATAACAGCATGTCTATTTCCCAAAAGCAATCAGAAATAGATAACAGCAAATCTATTTCTCCAGTCTCCATTTCTGCAAATCATGTGTGACTTACAAAATGAAAGAACAAAAACCCAGCATAAATTTGTCTACAATAACTCAAATTAATCCCATACAAAACGCATAAAACAAAACGCCAAGTCACTGCAACCCTTATAACAGAAATGTATTCAAGGCTCTAATAACAGAATTAACTGTTGTTTGAATTGTTATTTATTTCCATGTTCTACACATAAAGGACCAATGCCTAGTACATGAACGGATCTGCAAGCTGTGCCTGTGAGATCCAAGCATGCTGGTAATTAATAGTTTTGTAGTGTTAAAATATGTAACTACTTTTTGTCCATGGTGTGAATTCACGTGACATTTATGAGGCAGCAATAATATATTCATTGTTATATACAGCATTAAAATCTTCTATTAATATATTCAGTGGCTTACATCTAAACCCTGTACGGAGCTTAGAGTTACTTTGTGGACAACAATGATGACTGCCCTTTGTAGTCCAGGGGTCTCTGATGAGACAAAATAAAGAACATGACTACTTCTTCCTCGGTATGCCATACAAGGCGACAAAATATGTGGTTGTGCATGGGGCTGGCAATTTCATCATGTAAAAATAATTGCCACAGACACCATTGCTGCTAGAGCGTGTGAAAACTTGGTGCAGACTACCGGTGACAGCACCATGCTCTGTAAGGAGTGACAAGTAAAATGATGATGATACATACCAAGTTGGCAATACTAGCTACGTGCTGGAGGAGCTCCATTCTGTCTCTAGACTTCATCAAGTACACTGCTCTGAAAACATGGCCACAAGACATGATTATGTGCTGAAGTCATCCTTGGCTTTTTTTGCATGGGTGACAGGATTATTGATGGAGTTTATAGATCATAGATGGAGGAAAAGAGAAGCAGAGATAACAAACGAGAACATAGTAAAAAAAAATAGTAGTCTCATAGCAAATACTGCCATGGGGGGGGGGGGGGGGGGGGGGGGGGGGGGTGAAGTGTTAGAGACTTCACCATACTAGGTACAGCACTGAGAGGTGGGGTGACCAGTTCCCTTTCTCGCTGCCTTTTCCTTACCTAACTCAAGGTCAAGTACCCATTTACAGTTGACTTCCCTAACTCAAAGTCAGGTACCCATTTACAGATGGTTAGACTGGTGCATGTCAGAACTGTGATTTGAACCTGGCACCTCTGCAGAGAGAGACCACTACTCTGTCAATCTGATGCTCTGAGAACACAGTACAGAGACAGAAGTAAGCTAACGAGTGAGAAACAGCATCTACTGGGCATGTTATAAAAGATCATTAAGATGGGACTGTGCATGCAGCTTGCAACCTCATCATGCACAAAAAAACTCTACAGAAATCACCTCTGTAAGGACACAGAAAGTAGGTCAAACCACCTCTGTAATGACACACAAAGTAGTGTCAAATCACCTCTGTAAGGACAAACATAGTAGTGTAAAACTACCTCTGTAATGACACACAAAGTAGTGTCAAACCACCTCTGTAAGGACATACAAAGTAGTGTCAAATCACCTCTGTAAGGACACACAAAGTAGTGTCAAATCACCTCTGTAAGGATACACAAAGTAGTGTCAAATCACCTCTGTGAGGACACACAAAGTAGTCAAATCACCTCTGCAAGGACAACCATAGTAGTGTAAAACTACCTCTGTAATGACACACAAAGTAGTGTCAAATCACCTCTGTAAGGACAAACATAGTAGTGTAAAACTACCTCTGTAATGACACACAAAGTAGTGTCAAACCACCTCTGTAAGGAAACACAAAGTAGTGTCAAACCACCTCTGTAAGGACACACAAAGTAGTGTCAAATCACCTTTGCAAGGACACACACAGTAATGTCAAATCCAGCAATAATCAAAGTGCACACCACAATTACATAAATTCCAAATAATGTGATCATGAATTGACTCCCTTTTGCAAATCGTGCTCAAAATACGAAACCTAGAAGCACTGGGATCTTTAACGAGTAATTGATTGATTAATGAATGTTAAATCTTGCTTTGTTAGAGGTTTGAGACATAGAATTTCTTCTTCTTCATTCCAAAGCGAAACAGCAAAGTGTGTGGCGCACTAGAGGCATGTCGGACATAGAAAAAGACAATGGCTAGCCACCGTGGAAGAGATTGGGGCCTTACCACGTACTTCCTACAGAAAGTAATGGAATCACAACAACAAGATAAGAACCGATATGTAGAGAACTCTCTGTCCCCTGGGGAAGAATCTACTGTACAAATTAACAGGGAAGAGGCAACTCCTCTAATGAGTAAGGAAGTACATAATGACGAGTGTTCCTTAAATTCTGTTGAAAGGGAGCATTCTGAGAAAGACCACCTAAAAACTAGTAGGAGAAGCCTAAAAATAGGAACATGGAATGTTAGAACTTTAAACGGAGAAGGAAAGCTGGACAATCTTATATTAGAGGCAACCGACATGAAACTCGATATACTGGGAGTTGCAGAGGCAAGACTTTTGGATACAGGCTACATAACAAGAGACCAGTACACGCTTATACACTCAGGAGGAGAAAAACACGAAAGAGGGGTAGGAATGTTGATAAAGAAGGAGTTAGAAAAATACGTATGTGGATACTGGACACACAATGACAGAATGATGTTACTAAAGATGAGAGCAAAGCCATTCGACATATCAATCTTACAAACTTATGCACCAACTAAAGATTACAGCGAGGAAGAAATAGAAGAATACTATGAAGAGCTACAACACACACTTAAACCAGTCAAATCTACAGATGTGTTGATAGTAATGGGTGATATGAATGCAAAAGTAGGAAAAGGAAAATACAAGAAAATAGTAGGACAGTATGGATTAGGGACAAGAAATGATAGAGGAGACAGACTTATCCAGTTCTGTGAAGAAAACCAGCTGGTCATATGTAACACCTTTTTTGAACATCACCCAAGGAAATTATACACATGGAAAAGCCCAGGAGATGTAACACGTAATCAAATCGACTATATCATGATAAAACATAGATTTAAGAACAGTGTCACAAGTGCAAAGACACATCCTGGCGCCGACATAAATTCAGATCACAATCCAGTTGTCATCAAAGTAAATATAAAGCTGAAAAGAGCAGGAAACAAAAGACAGGAGGAACCCCAGATAGAAATATCAGCGCTGAAACAACCAGATATAAAACAGAAATATTTAATCGAAGTCAAAAATAAATACCAACAGTTATTGACAGAAAGCATGGAGCAGTATAGAAGAGAAAACCCAGAAGAAAAAGCAACCGCAAAATGGGAATGCTTAAAAACAAGCATACAATCAGCAAATGCAAATTTACCTAAAAAGGAGTCTAAGAAAAATCAAATTTGGATGACAGATGACATCTTGAATAAAATGGCAGAAAGAAAGAAAGCAAAAAATACTCCAGAATATAAAACAATAGACAATGACATACGTACTATGTGTAGAGAAGCAAAAGAACGGTGGATAGAAACAAAATGTAAGGAAATAGAAGACTTGGAAGCGAAGCACATGACAAGAGATATGCATGAAGAAATAAAGAAATTATCAAATCGGTCGCGGTTTGCACAAGGAGGAAGCTGTATCAAGAACAAAAATGGTGTAATATTACTTGATGAGAAAGACATATCAAACAGATGGGCAGAATACGTAAAAGAACTATTCGAGGACAACAGAGGTAAAAAACCATCACCAGATTCTAATGAAGGCCCACACATTCTCAGATCAGAAGTAGAGAATGCCATTCATATGATACAAAAAGGAAGATCAGCAGGCATGGATAACATAAACATTGAAATGATAGAAGCTTTGGAGAGCTTTGGTATAGATACAATCACAGAAATATGCAATGATATATACAATACAGGATATTTACCACACGACATGAAGACATCAGTTTTTTATAACATTGCCCAAAAAACCAAATGCAACAGAATGTTCAGACTTCAGAACAATCAGCCTGATGAGTCATGCAATTAAGATACTGCTCAAAATCATACAGGAAAGAATAAAAAGTAAAGTAGACAGCGAAATCCAAGAAGAACAGTTTGGTTTTAGACGGAACAGTGGAACAAGAGAGGCAATATTTTGCCTAAGAAGATTAGCAGAAAAATATACAGAGGTCCAAAAAAGTATGTATATGTGCTTCATTGACTATAAGAAGGCTTTTAACAGAATCCATCATGAGAAAATAATTGAATGCCTCAAAGACATAGGTATTGATGGAAAAGATATAAGAATACTCAGTAACCTTTATTGGGAGCAAACTGCCACAGTAAGATCGGGAAGGAATTATTCACCATACAT
Source organism: Oreohelix idahoensis (assembly GCA_024509875.1). Classification (NCBI taxonomy): domain Eukaryota; kingdom Metazoa; phylum Mollusca; class Gastropoda; order Stylommatophora; family Oreohelicidae; genus Oreohelix; species Oreohelix idahoensis. Next base: position 128,245 of record JAMPIV010006393.1, on the reverse strand, counting down.
AGACATAAAAAGAGGTGTCAGACAAGGTTGTGTGCTGTCCCCCTGCCTATTTAATTTATACACCGAAAAAATTTTCAAACAGATACAGGAAATACCAGGACTGAACATCAGTGGAAGATCAATAAACAACCTTAGATATGCAGATGATACCGTGTTGTTAGCTGAAAGCGAACAGGAGTTACAAGAACTAGTGAAGCAAGTGAACAGTATAAGTCATGAATATGGACTCGACATTAATATTGAGAAAACTAAAACTATGATAATTAGCAAAACAGACGATAAACCCACATTAAAGATAAGCATAAATGGGAAAATCCTGGAACAAGTCAAGAGCTACGTATATCTTGGTCATATAATAACAGAAGATGGCAGATGTGAAACAGAAATCAAGAAGAGAATAGGAATGGCCAAAGCTACATTCAACAACATGAAACATATACTGACATCCAAACAGTTATCTCATAAATTAAAACTGAGAATCATAAAGTGTTATATATATTCTGCATTTCTGTATGGTGCAGAAACATGGACGATGAATAAGCATTTGGAAGAAAGAATTGAGGCTCTTGAAATGTGGATATATAGAAGAATGGGGCGTATCTCATGGAAAGAGATGAAAACAAATAAGGAGGTCCTAGAAAATCTAGGTATGAAAAGAGAACTAATGAGAGAGGTCAAAGTTCGGCAGCTAAAATACTTTGGCCACATAAAAAGGCATAACACCTTGCAGAAGACCATAACAGAAGGGAGAGTTGAAGGTAAACGTGCAAGGGGAAGACAGCGCTATAAGTGGGAAGATAACATCAAGAGATGGACGGGAAAGAGTCTATCAGAGTGTACCACCAAGACAAGAGACAGAAGACGTTGGAGATCCATTACAGCCAACCTCCGTTGTGGAGATGGCAACTGATGATGATGATGATGATGATCATTCCACCTCAGACTTCTACATTACTTACTTACTTAGTCATTCCCCTTCTACCGTGAGGTGTAGAGGTTTGGAAGAGAGAGCACTAGACTATCCTATCGGCTGTCTTCCTCCTGGTCTGGTTCCATTCTAGTCCTCGGTCCTTCAAAGGTTGTCTAATGTTGTCCTCCCAGCGGACTCTGGGTCATCCTGGGGGTCTGGATCCCTGGCTCTGTTTCCCATGCTTGTCATGGTAGCCAATCTTCTCCCATTCTGCACACATGGCCAAACCATCTTAGTTGGGACTGCACTACTTGGGTCTGCAGGTTGTGGGATTTTAGGCCTTGACGTATCGTCTGGTTGGGGACCATGTCTCTTCTTGTTACTTCAACCACCTTCCTCAGATACCTCATTTCTGAGGTTTGGATCTGGCTTTTGTGGGTTGTAGTCATTGCCCATGACTTGCATCCATATGTCAAGACTGGGACATAGGTAGAGCGGTATACAGCCATCTTCGTTTTCTTACCAACCTCTCTCTTGCTGAGGAATCCTCGATTTATGGCCTGAAAAAGTCTCCCAGCTGCTGCTTTTCCAGTGGCCAACTCTTCTGTGATGCCTCCCTTTCAGTCTATAATAGCTCCGAGGTATTTAAAGTGGTCGACCTGCTCCAGGACCTGTTCTCCCAGCTTAATCTGATGTCTTCTTTCTTCTCGTGATATCACCATGGATTTTGTTTTAGAGCTGCTTATGACCATCCCTCTCTTCTCCAGCTCTTCCTTCCAGACTTGCAGGTTGGATTGGAGATGTGCCTCTGATTTAGCAATCAGGGCAACATCATCAGCAAATGCCAGCTCTGAGATACAGACCGGTCTCATCTTCCAGTACCCCACTAAATACTTTCTTGTTCTCTCCTTACATGCCTTGATGACATCGTCCATGAGGAGTATGAAAAGATAAGGTGACAGGATATCACCTTGTCTTACACCAGTGGTGGTCCTGAACTCTTCTGACTTATGGTTTGCTGTCCTCACATAATTTCTGCAAGACTTGTAGAAGCTCTGTATAGCATGAATCAGAGGTGCTGGAATGTTCTTCCTTGCCAAACAGTCCCAAAGTTTGCTCCAGGGGACCCTGTCTAACGCCTTTTCCAGATCTATGAAACAAAGATGGATCTCACTCTTATACTCAAGGGGCTTTTCACTCAGCTGTCTGAGTGTTATGATTAGGTCTTGAATACTTCAGTTAGCTCGGAATCCGCACTGGACCTCATCCAATTGTGGCTCAGCTAGGAGTCGGAGTCTCTGCTCACGGATTCTAGAGTAGATTTTACCAGGGACACTGAGAAGGGATATGCCTCTATGGTTTCCACATTGTCGATTGTCACCCTTTTTGAAAATTGGTGTTATGATGGCAATCTCCCAATCCTTTGGTATGGTCTTGTTGCACCATGCTGCCTGTAGGACCCTTAAGAGTAATAGGTTGCCTGATGCTCCCATGTACTTAACCATTTCTGGTGTTATACCATCATGCCCTGCTGCTTTGCCCATCTTGATTTTCTCCAGTGCTGCCTTCAGTTCTTCCATCTTTATGTCATCTTCATCACCAATGGTTTCCTCTTCTGTGCTAGTGGTTATCATTTCTGATGCTTGACCTTGCTCACCATCAAGGAGTTCTGAGAAATATTCTTTCCATTACTTCCATTTTCTTCTCTCTTATTTTCTCTTTGACTTCCTCTGTCCATCAAGGTGTCCTCTTTCTCTTGTTCTTAAGTCGGATTTCACCACATGCTTCTGCAGCAGCTGTCTTTATGATGTCCTTGAATTTAAGCCAGAGGGTCTCCAAGTCATCAGGTTGTTCTTCTGTGTTTCTCACCACTGTAGCAATAAGCCCCTGATATCTGGTCTTAATTTCTGGCTCTCTCAGCTTGTAGGTCTTAATGCTCATTTCTCCCGTTCGTTTACTTGGTTTCTTGCGTGATGTTGGGCAGTTCCTAGGCTGAGCAACTCTTTCAGCTGTTCTTTTGATTGTAAGCAGGTAGTGATCACTTCCAATCTCTGGCCCCCTCCAGGCTCTAGCATCCCGGACATATTTGAATGAGCTCCTCCTAACAATGGCATAGTCGATCAATGACTTCTCATTCTTTGTTGGTTCACATCTAGTGTATGCATGTATGCGCTTATGGGGGAACTTTGTGTTTGTAATGATCAGATTCTGCTCACTGCAGAATCTAAGGAGTCGTTTTCCATTGTCATTGAGACTATCTTCTCCATACCTTCCGATAACTCCACCCCATCTAGCATGGTCATTTCCAACTCTGACATTGAAATCTCCGAGCATGATAATTTCATCTAGGCAGTCATCCACTGTCCTTTGAAGCAGCTCGAAGAATTCCTCCTTGACCTCTGCTCTCTCATCCTCATTTGGCCCATACACTATGACCAGGTTGACTATGGTTTCTCCTTCTTTTAGTTTTACAACCATAATGCGCTCCGAGACAAAGTTCCATCCCTTGATACTATCTTTTTGGTTTTTGGCCACAATGCAACCCATGCCCCCTTTAGCTCTTTCAGATGTGGGTACACCACTGTAGAGCAGCATGTTGCCATCGAGATCCAATACTCCTTGTCCCATTTTCTTTGTTTCCGTTATAGCCAGGATTTCTAGTTTTGCTTTCCTCATCTCTTCCACCTGCTCTTCTTCTTTCCCATTTATACTTCTTGTGTTCCAAGTTCCATAAGTCGTAGTCCGTTCCAGTTCGTCGACTTTAGAATCAGTCCGGTTTTCTCTCTTGTAGTTCGCGCAATCATGTTTTAAAGCAAACAGGTGATTGGCCTGTTGTGCCTTTGCATGGTGGAGTGGCTGCCTCCTTACGGCCTCCATGCAGGCCGCCCTCCTCCTTTTTCAGCCGGGCTTGGGACCGGCCTAGGCGGGAGTTGACTTCTACATTAATGACTCTAATAAAGGCAGTAGTCAGCTCAAGGTTCCTGACATCTCCAAAACAGTTTTTCGTTGAGAGAAGAGGGTTATTGCCGTATGCACTTCATTCACTGCTGTAAGTTGGGCAGGACTGGAGCAGATGTTAGGCTGTCATGGGGCTCGTGCCACAGGAGCGGAGATTTGTTGGACCAATCCTGTACTTGTTATAGATGGCACTTCAACCTATTGTGACCAGTACGTAAGCAGAAAATGATGACCTGGTTTCACCTAGATAGCTGGTGATAGGCATAATCTTTTATGTGACCTGGGTGTTCTCTGTCCCATTAGGACTTGGATATGGCTTTTATAGTTGTTTTAGCCTTCTCATAAGTTGTCTCTATATCGTTTTTTTGCAGGGCTCCTCCTTCTTTAGCAAGTTTATCTTATTTTTCATTGCCTGGAATGTTGCAACGGGCTGGTTTCCACTGCACTGCCCACTTGTTAAAGCATTTGGCCAGGCTTTCAAGTGAGTTTATCACATCTTTCAATCCTTTAGCATGGTGGCTCTTCAGGGCTGTTATTACTGACAGGGCATCTGTAAAGATCACTATCTGTTTTTCTGCATGTGCTTTGTGCTCAATAGGAGTTTCTGCTGCCTGTATCAGAGCCTCAATTTTTCAACTGAATTTTTTGCTGAACCATCAATATATGCATGCGTCTAGAACTTTGCTGGACATTTTTGATCAATATACTTAGTTACTATACGCTTTCTTTGAGTTTCTGTCTGAATTCCTTTACTTTCAATGCCTGGAATATCAGATTTTAGATCATGAAGGCATTCTTTTCCACTGTGAGATAATTGAGCTTGGTGGTATTTTCTTTGCGATTTGAGTTTGCTAGCATGGTATCTTTGTTAATTTTTTCTTTTGCCTGGGCAACACAATTAGTTCACTTGAGCCTGCTTCTTCCTAGCCTGTTTATTCTCTTGCACATGGGGTGTCCTTTGAGTCTCTTAAATTTTTCAGCTTGTTGTAAGATTCTGTTGTCTCATCTGTAATCCAATGACTATAGGCCTGTAATGTTTTCCATATTGTTGATTTTTGTACAATTTAGGGCCCTTGTTATGATACACGCTGCTTGATTTTGGAATTTGTTTATCAAAATGTGACTTAGCTGCCGCCGACCACGCTGTGATACCACATTCCATAACAGGCCTGACTCTACCTGTGTACAGCTGTTTGAGGATACTTTCATCAGCACCTCATGTAGTACCAGCTAACTTTTTCATGATGACCATGCACTGTTTTGCCCTAATCTGTGTTTTCCATGTCAAGCGGCGGTACAGTATGATATCTTGGTATGTTCGCGTTCTTTTCTTCTCACACTGCTAGTCCATTAAGCTGAAGTTTTGTTAGACAAGGTAACTATAGTGTGTGTTGTTTTTTGTTCATTGATTCTGAGTAGTCACCTTGTGGACCAATTTTCTATGGCTAACAATGATATGGAATTTGGCAAGTATGGTCAATAATAATAAATTGTTTGGTGGTAACTTTTTAGAATTTTCATGATGATGTTGCCTTATAACAATAAAGTAAATAAAGTCCTTGGCGATAGAAAAAAAAATTTTATTTATGATTTTTAAAATTATTTGAAATTGATCAATTAATCTTCCATTTTAGAAATTTGATTAATTGATTAAGATATTTGTAATCAATCCCAGCCCTACCTAGAAGACAGCTGCAGCTGTCAATTTTCATATTTTGCCTTTAGTATGAAGTCAACACGATTATATAACATGTTATTGACTGTGGTAATGACGCTATTTTTTTCTGTCGATTTAACTTTATAGAACAGAGTGAGTAAAAATATTACTACTGTACTTTAGAATCACACAATAATGCATTAATCATATACCAGCTGTTTTCTTCACTATTACTGGGATTCAATAATAACCTTTGGCTCCCTTAGGAGCATAGGCCTTCAAAAAATGTATGCCAAGTCCTTGTATGTCATCAGCTCAAGGTCTATCCACATCTGCCTCACCATTTTCATTTCTGTCTCCATTTATTATCTCTGTGTCGGAGCCGCGCTAGCGTAGTGGTTACAACACCGCTCTGGCGACCGGGTGATTCAGGATCAAACCCGGGCGACGGCATTTGAGGATTTTTCGTCGACCGGGATTTGGACTGGATTAACTCGAGACCTGGCGAGAACATTTGAAGGAGTGTCGTCGACCAGGGATTGGCGGCTCCTGAGCCAACCCAGCTGTAATGGGTACCTCCGAAATCGGCGAGTATTTGCCTGAATGGCGAGGGACACCTGTTTCTGTACAAGAAAAAAAGGGATACTCACGTAAAATCAATGTCAGGTTAGACATTAATAATAACCTGAGATTTCGCCTCGAGTATTAGCGGGCGTACGAAAAAAAAATAATAATAATCTCTGTGTGTTTTTTCAGTTGACCTATTCTTCTCTTCCAATGAGGATTCCAGAGTCAACTCATCCTAGTAGAGCTATCGACAGGTTTCCTCAGTGTGTGTCCTATCAATCTCCAGTAAGTGTTATCAACAAGTTTCCTCATTGTGTGTCCTATCAATCTCCAGTAAGTGTTATCAACAAGTTTCCCCATTGTGTGTCCTATCAATCTCCAGTAAGTGTTATCAATAAGTTTCCTCAATGTGTGTCCTATCAATCTCCAGTAAGTGTTATCAATAAGTTTCCCCATTGTGTGTCCTATCAATCTCCAGTAAGTGTTATCAATAAGTTTCCTCAATGTGTGTCCTATCAATCTCCAGTAAGTGTTATCAATAAGTTTCCTCAATGTGTGTCCTATCAATCTCCAGTAAGTGTTATCAACAAATTTCCTCAATGTGTGTCCTATCAATCTCCAGTATCTTCTTTTCATCTCTTGCTTCGGAAGATCCAAACTGGATGGCTACGGCATGAATTGAAAACCTCCATAGAAGCCAAGAATCTTCAAGAACTGGTGTGGACCTACTGTCCTATTCATGCAGGGGTACATGGCAATAAAGAGCTGATAGACTAGCTTCAAGAGTACCTATAGTAGGTGTTTTGGATATGGACAAGGGAGAGGAGCTGAAGACAGTTAATGATCACTTATCAGAGAATGACACTGCAATCAATTAATCATCAAGGCTAAGACTGCTGGAGTTTGACATAAGGCGTAAGACTGGCAGGGATGAACATATGAGAGGATGCATTCGACGTGTATACAACCAGCATGCAAAAGGAACAATTAGTATTCATACCCTTTGACGTTTGCTGACATTTTTTGCACTACATAATATAGCTTATGTGTTACTTTAATAAAAGTAAATGTGTGACTAAAAGTATGTCTCATAGGTTGGAACACAAACACTGCTTACCTCTTCAAATTATCTTTCATCACACTGACACTGTTGTCTTCAGGAAAAACATCAAATGTCAAGGTCTGTGTGAATGAAAAGTCAGACAGTAGCAGTAAATTTAGATTTTTGTCACACTCTTATTAGTAGTAGCAGTGGTAGTCTCCTTCAGTCATGACTAACTATGAGAATGCATCCTTGAGGTGATAGCCCTCAGCTGCTTTTTAACATAGTGTTCTTTTCATTGAGTTCTTTTCTCTTCTGCTTGCTGTGAGAGCTTCTTTTTGCCCAATCTGAGGTGGCGTCGTAGGGAGCATCGCCATTTGGTGCGATCGGCAGCTTCATCCTCCCAGGTTGCTGGATTTATGTCCAGTGCCCTCATGTCTCTCTTGCACACATCTCTGAACCTCAGCTGCGGTCACCCAACTGTTCTTTTGCCATCAGTATTTTTTTTTAAAGGGGAGGGGGGAAACCAGTTAACTTTGTCACAGCTTTTGCCTTCCCTAACTCAAGAGCAGAGTCAGGTACCCATTTACAGTTCACAGACTGGAGCAGGACACTACCAGGTTTTGAGTCCAGTAACTCTGCCTCAAGAGGCAAGCGCTCTAACCACTCAACACATAAGTAAATAAAAATTTTGACTCATTTATTCAACTTCAGGACCAATCTGCTCTTTCTCTTTGAGCCAAATTTTAAGTTTTCCTGCCCTGGGCAGTTCACGCCAGTTCTACGTGATCTCTTTTTATTTCTGTATCAGATTCTCTTCGCCATGTTGTGGCGGTCTTTCTCTGTTTCTGTTATTCTAAGGGTTTCAGAATAAAGACTGCCTTGTGTGATGGTCTCTAGAAATTTCCTTGCAATATGTTCTGTATATTTCCAGAATTTTGTTTTTTTGCACTCTAGTTTCTAGCTAGCAAATGTTTGATTTTCTTGTACGATCAATCCGGTGATCTTATCAGATTATTATAACCCATCTCTTCTGTACAAACACCCACGTCTTTAACCCTTTGAACCCGAGATTTTGGTCCGTGTGTAAATAATCCATTCCCCAAATGCCCACTATTTCGGTTTCATACTCCTACCTCCGATCGGCGGGCTGGACATGGAAACGTGTGAAAAATAATGATGTCAGGAAGTACACGTCTTGTGGAAAGTTACAGTGAAAGGGCGGCGCCCACAAATTGATAATATTTTGCAATTTTTAAATTCTTTTCATGATGAAAAGACATGCTGAAAACACTGGCTAACAAAAAAAAATTTTTTTTTCTTTCTCTAACATTTCTATGTTTTTCTGGTCAATTTTAATGCGCTGTTTTTAAATCTGCAAACCGTTTTTCTCTATCAGGTCGGGATCTCTAGAAATACGCAATTGAAGTTTTTTAACAACGCATACAGTATTACAACATCATTTGTACAAGAAGTATAACAGTTATGTAGGCTTGAATTTCTTTGCAGTCGACTTTCGTCGGTGAATGGCATGTGGTACATCGCGATGAAGCATCCAACAATAATCGGCAAGCATGGTCACACTCCACCGTCCTTGATAACGTGACTCCATTACGGCGATATCTTGATGGAATCGTTCTCCATGTTCATCGCTGACTTCGCCAAGGTTGTCAGGGAAAAAGTCAAGATGCGAATCGAGCAAATGGATTTTGAGGGACATGTTACAGCCCATAATTCTGTATGCATCTATGCACTGCTTAACAATATGCACATAGTCGACAGATTTGTGATTTCCCAGAAAGCTATCGACGATCGATTTGAATGCCATCCATGCGCGAAGTTCACTACCATGTAACAAGTTCTCGAATTGTTTGTCTGCAATAACTTTCCTAATCTGAGGTCCTACAAAGATACCTTCCTTTATCTTTGCATCGCTAATTTGCGGAAACTTTTCTCGAAGATAAATGAAAGCTTTGCTCGTTTTATTTAACGCTTTTACGAAATTCTTCATGAGCCCCAACTTTATATGTAACGGTGGTAAAATGATGCTGTCTTTGTTAACTAATGGCTCGTGTATTACATTTTTATGCCCGAGCTGCATACGATCCCTGATAGGCCACACCTTTCTTGCATAATGTTCCCGTCTGTTGCGGCTGTCCCATTCACATAGGAAGCAACAAAATTTAGTATACCCAGTCTGCATGCCCGTGAGAATTGCAATGACCTTTAGGTCTCCACAAATCCGCCATTGGTAGTTATTGTACTTTATTTTTGCCAAAAGTATAGCCATATTGTCATAAGTTTCTTTCATATGAACAGAGTAGGCGACTGGAATTGATGAAAATAAATTTCCATTATGCAATAACACGGCTTTTAGACTAGTCTTGGAAGAGTCGATGAAAAGTCGCCATTCGTTGACTATGTGCTCATGACCGAGGTGCACCATTAGACCGTTTACATCTTTGCAATAGCAAATGTCATCATCCATCTCAAAGTATTGAACAAGTTCTCTGTGTCTATGACGAAATTTAGATATCGGAGTATTGGGCGCTAAAAGATTCCATTCTTTGAGTCGCGAACCGAGTAATTCCGCTTGTCCTTTGGTGAGAACGAGATCACGTATTAGATCTGAAAGTTCTGAATGGTTAATTAAGTGAACACCATCATTCACCGGTATATAATCCGAGTCAGAATTAGTTTCTAAAGCAGGTAAACTATCACTTTCTGATGGTTCATTCACGTCCAACGGATATTGTTCTGGTGGAACTGGGATCGGACACGTGATTGGATCATGAGGCACTGGTTTCGAAACCGATTCAATATTTGGATAAACCACAGACTTTCCAGTTTTAAAAGTGAAACCATAGATATTTGTCAAGCAGAAGTAACAATCAGTAGCGTGATTTGTCGGTTCACGCCATATTACTGGCACTCCAAAAGGCATCGACTTATGCTTCGGCGATTTTCGTAACCAACCTGCCAATGTATTTGCACAAGTCGAACAAACTGCATTTGGCATCCAAGATTTATTTGCATCATCAACTTTCGAATCGAAATAAAGTTCATATGCTTTCTTTAGCAATGCTGTAAAGTTTTTCTGGTGAACACGATCGGTAAAATATCCGCACACGTAACAGAACAGATCGCCGAATTTCTACAACTTCTAGAAGCCATATTTCACTCAGAATTATTTCAAAATACAGTAACTATTTGAAATATAACGTAGCATATGTCATGCATCTTTTAGCAGTATAAAAAGTAGAATTATTTTGCATTTTATTAATTTTTAAAAAGTTATATAGTAAAAATGAAACGGAGCAAATAACGATTTAACAAAAATATATTTATTCACAAATATCTTAAGAACCTGACGTGATAGAGATAAACGGATTTCAAATTTGAAATCAGCGCAAGAAACTGACCTAAGAACACTTATTCTTATATAAGAAAGAAAAATGTTGTTTGTCAGTGAAATCTGGGAAATAGCCATTCTAAAAAGGCTAACAATGGAACAAGGTATTGAACTTGTGCTCAATGATTCGGAGGCTGATGAATTAGATTTAGATGGTGGTTGTTCTGAAAGTGATATCGGAATAGAATATGATGATCATTTGAGTGACAAAATGCGTGAATCAGATTACGATCAAGCTAGATCTAGTTCCTGGTCCCTCAGGTGATCAGGCTACAGTATGGGGGCGTAGAAGAGGGGGGTGTATCTCATGTAATGTATGAAGTAATTATTACTGGTGAATATTGGAGATGATCAGATCTGTCAATCTGAGACAGAATAATTAAAACTGCGCACATGGTTTTGTCACAGTAACTAGTTTTGCTTCTGTGTCCGTTTTTTTGGCTCAGGAGCCTAGGGGAATGGATTTTTGTGGGCTGGGTGGCCAGGGTTCAAAGGGTTAAGGCATATTAGAAAATTATGCAGAGCTATCAGTTTTCCATAGCTCTAATAAAATTAAGTTGATCTACGTTACATCCTATAGGTGAATGTGTTCTAGAGTATGGAGTCTGTGGAATAAGTGGCACTAATATGGGGGGGGGGGGGGGGGGCGGGGGGGGGGGGGCGGGGGGGGGGGGGTGTCGTCTAAAATATTGGATGGTTTAGAAACAGTTTTATATAATATTAAGCAACAAACGAACAAAATAAAACTTAATTTTGTTATGGGACACAACTGGAATAGTTTCAAGATTTCTTGTTTGCTCAAGAATGGCTAAAACTTCTCCCCCCCCCCAACACTTCCAGCCCCCCCCCCCGCCCCCTCCCCCCCCCCCCCCCCCCCCCCCCTCCCCCCACCCCCCCCACCCCCCCCCCCTCCCCCCACCCCCCCCCCCCGCCCCCCCCCCCCCCCCCCCCTGCCCCCCCACCCCCCCCCCCCCCCCCACCCCCCCCCACACCCCCCCCCCCCCCCCCCCCCCCCCCCCCCCCCCCCCCCCCCCCCCCCCACACGCCCCCCCACACCCACCCCGCCCCCCCCCCCCCCCCCCAACAATTTAATTGTTTATTTATGTCATTTTATAAAATAATGTTGCCGATCTATGTTTGTTTATTGGAAGATGCAAGGCAGATAGGCTAACAAATATCAATAAATGTGGAGGCTGCTGTAAAACTAGTAAGGAAACATATACAAATTACAAAATAAAATGGTATGAAATCAGTTTGACAAATTAACGGCATGCAGGAAACACGGGTTAAGCATTAGCCTCTTGAGTCATTGTTGGAACAGTTTTTTTTTTTGTGAGTCTGATCGTGTAAATAAGTCATGTTTTTAGCTTTAGCAACTGAAGATTCAGTATCTAACCTGGAATGTCTATATTCATGAGATCCAACCTAATTTTAAACAGGCCTTCCTCCAGCAATGGAAAACCAGCGTTACTGTCAGGCATACCCTCCTAATAGCTGATATCATTACATTGCTATCTTATTATTTGATGTAAATATACGCCAGTATAAATAAAGATAAGGGGGGCTGTCAACCTCATCATGTAAAACAAATTGCCATAGAAACCACCAATGCAAAAGCATGCGACTGATTGGTGCTGGCTTCCTGTCAGGGAACCAACTGCAGTGGTGGCTCATGCCGCATAAAGAGCACCAAGGAAAATGATGATATAAGAGAGGGACAATGATGATATAAGAGAGGGACAATGATGATATAAGAGAGGGACAATGATGATATAAGAGAGGGACAATGATGATATAAGATGGGACGCCGTTTTTACCATGGAAGTGCATGTAAGTGAAGATTCCAACAACTTGCCTTACCTGGTCCTGATCAACAAGAGATGTTCCAAGCAACCATTTGTCCAGCAAAACTTTCCGAATATTCAGAAGATTTGTTCCATTTAAGTCAGCTATTTCATCACACAGCTTGTTTATGTCTTTAAGAAATAGTGGGAGAAAGAACAAAAAAAAAACTTGAAAGTTGAGAGGGAACATTCTGTGGGGAAAAAGTAGTGTGTTAACTTTTATTTGTATGTGAATATTTCAATTGATACATAGATTCATTCGTATAACAAATATAATCCTTTATAACTACTTTCAAAGCTAGTCAGACTTGGGGGGGGGGGGGGGGGGGGGGGGGGGTGTGTGTGCATGCAATAGGCACAACTTCATGTACTTAGTAAGGCAACATTAGGTGGCAAGAATAACCAACACTCTCTTAGATTATCTACTCATATTTATTAACATCTCTAGGAGAAGATTACTTTTCTTATATATCCCAGCTTTACCTTTACTAAAGCTGAGACTCACATTCACTGGCGAATTTATTGTGAGGTCATCATGGTAGGTCTTAGTACATCCTTTATTCTTTGCTCACCATCTACATCAATTACTCTCAACTTATAGCCCTCACAGCCTGCCACATTCTCCTAGATGAGTTGCTACCCAAGGTTTATACCAGAGTCTTCTTCATCTTCTTGGATCCTTAGCCCCTGACCGACAAAGTAGTCAGTGGCCATCACGCCTAGTGGCGTCTTGTAGGGCAGCAACAAACTGTCCCAATTTTGCCTTGTCGGTGGCCATCCTTCGTGCCGTGCCTCAACTCTGGTCCATGCTTTGCATCTCAGCCTCCACTGTTCTCGGCCATGTCTTTGGTCAGCCTCTCTTTCATGTCCTTCTGGGGTCCATAGTATAGAAGTTCTGATGATGGTATCAAGGTCTCTTCTGTGGACATGGCCAACTCAGTTCCAGCATCAGCCTGCAATGATGGTGTGCCTGTCTGACTGCGCCATGTAAGCAGTTCCTGGTTGGAGATGGTATTTGGTAAAAAAAAATTTGAAGAATTTTCCTTAGGCAGGTTGTGTGGAATGAGGATAATTTGGACATTTCCTTTTCTGTTATTCTCAAGCACTCAGCGCCATCCAAAAGTACGCAACTCTCATATAATCTTAATTTAGTGTTTGTGCTGTATTGAGAAGATTTCCAAAGGTTTAGATTTGCAAAGACTGTTCTGGCTTTGTTCATTCTGTTACTGATGTCTTTGCTTGTTCCGCCATCTGGTGTTACTATTCTTCCTAGATATATAAATGTATGTTTGTTCCAGCTTTTGGTTCATTATTTTTATTGTGGATTTATTCTATACATAGCCTCTCTGGACTTTTCTATCAGAGGCTGCATGTCACACATACCTTTGAAGCATTTAAACAAAACTGACAGCCTATCTTCAGCTCTACTCACTGCTATGACATTGTTTGGCACTAATTAAAAATGCAACCAATTACTAGACCACATGGTATTTTATATAGGTCATGCGACCTTGTGTCTACGTTGAATGTGGCCCGCCTCACTAAAACGAGGCAAAAGTCCTATTTTAAAAAAAAAAGAAGAACAAATTTTTGGACTAACAGGGCTGTTTTATTTTTGGTTGATATGTTGAATTCATTGACAATCTGACCAAGTCAGTTTTGCATTCTGGTAGTCAGAACAACATCGAACAGAAGATGCATCTCAGAGGTGAAGAGTAGAATAGCCCTGGCAAAAGCAGCATTCCATAATTGTTAATGGAAATAAGAAAGAGGTCTTCATTGTTATATGCAGGGCTGTGGAGTCAGTCATGAAGTCGGTCATTTTTTTAGTGGAGTCGGAGTCGGTAAAAAAATGCCCGGACTCAGATTTTATGCTATATGACTAGTAAAAAAACTAGTCAGAGTTCTAATATTTCAGGAGTCAAGAGATGTAGAATCTTTTGGCAGATTTATATGGAACCAATTCTGACATCCGATAGTGAGTCATTGAAAATAAGTAAACAAGTAGGAAAAGCTCTAGAGGCCACAGAGATGTGGTTTTACAGAAGAACATCAAAAATACCAAGGGCAGCTAACAAAGAGTAATAAGGATGCCCCGAAAAGAGACCAATGAGCAAATAAAGCTGATTACTCACCTTAGAAGGAAGCAATCCACCTTCTCTAGGTAGGTCATGAGAAGAAGCTGGATTATATACTGACAACACGAAAGATTGACGGAAACAGTGATACTGGACAACAAAAAGAAATGATACTGGACAGTTTGACATCATGTCATGGAAAAAAGTCTACAACAGAATTGATAAACAGCACTGAAGACAGAAAGTTGTAGAGATACATGATCCTCTATGCCTGCAGGCATAGTGCTTAAAGAATAGGTTAGTACAAAGAAGTTTGTCAGATGTGAACTCCTCCTACAGCCTCATGAGACATGCCACTCACCCATCTTCTCATCTTGATCTTCTACCACACAAGGGAGTAAGTACAGCTGTTGTATAAGATCTTCTGGTTCTTTGATCAATTTAGTTAACTCTCTTTCCTTGTCCAAGCTGACTCGGCACAGAGCCCAGAGGGTAGAATGAAGCTGCAGCATCCGGAAAAACATCTCCACAGACTTCTTGGCCTTTTCCTGTTGCTGAGGCTGATGAAATTTTTTTTAAATGTATCATTTTATGAAATTTTGGTACAAAGCAAACTTGTATTAGATTATCCCTCTGTATAATTATTCTACGCATTTTGAATCTCTTCTCCATCACAAGGCCACGTAAGGGTATCAGTCTTTGCACTTTAAATGTATCAAATTCTCTTAATATCTAATATTAGGCTTTAAATGTGTCAAATTATCCCATCTTCTCTTAACATCTAATATTGGGCAGAACTACCACATATGTTAACCTATGCCATCTTCTCTTAAAATCTTATATAGGCAGAACTATCTGAACCAGTAAATTATTTAAAATGCCTCCATAAACTGTAGAATGTGACAACCACAACATTACATTCATCCTGTATCATCTAACCAAGATCTATAATATACTGTTTCTGTTTTTCCTTTTTTTTTTTTTTTTAAATCTATTTTTCCATTACTTGTGTTCTGAGATAGGCCTTTTTTCTTGTAACTCTGATAAATAAAGGCTCTTTAAAACCAAAATTTTCATAAATAACAATGCACTTATCTGGAATACAGGACACATCTGAGAATGGTATTAGCATAAGTAATATGGCTGTCAATTTATGAGTGTATTGGATCTTTGTGCCATGTCGCTTGCAAGATAAACTCAGCGCTATAAATTTTCCAGAAGTAAAACCAAGTTCTCATGACAATTTATTATGACAATAGAATTTCATGATTATCAAAGAATAGTGACCTGTAGTATTCTAGACAGTAACAGTTTAGAATGAATTTACTCTTCAAACTAAGTTCATAAGACCAGTGGTATTCTTTTCCTTTTTATATACTGATAACTGAGACGTAAATGTAGTCTAACTAATTGTATACTCAGCTGTCACGGTATATTTAAAAGTTAATAAAAATAAAATATGCCAGACCATGTTTTTCAATTCAATAGTCAATGTGTTAATTTTATGCATCAACAGTAAACAGTGCAGAAGAAGACATTGACACACTCTACATTGAGCTTAACACAGCTGTAGCCCAGCACAAATCTCTTAAGGTATGCTGCTATTTCTCAGCAGGACACTGATGCATGAATGCATATCAGGAGTCATCCTCATATGACCACCAGCTATGCACAATGCTATAATATGAACCTGTCTGCAAGGTTAAATACACCCTCACTGACTCTTGAAATCATCCATACACTTCCAGGGGTTGCCCCTATGATGAAACATGTTGAGTGTTACGGGCTTCGGGACCCCAGTATGTTCTGGGTGCTTCGATGACTTCTAGTATTTGAGGATGACCAAATTATTATATGCGTATTCAGTTTTTAGAGTCAAAGTCCCTCGGGTTCTTATCACTTTTGTAGGATTCCGTAATACTGTCCGTTGGTATCGATAATGTCTGCTTTATCCCTTGTGATACATTCTGTGCTGAACATGTTTCATATTAAATATTCGACCCTTGACTGACCTGTATTAGTCTCTTGTCTTATTGATTATATTGGCAGTGTGAGATGCAGCGTGTTAAGACATTAATCATCACTGGTCATGATCAGTTGAAGATGAACAGCATTTAACTCAACTCCGAATACGACAGTTGATAAGACTGTGATTTTGACGACTCAAAATATTTAATTAGTAATTTCATACCATGAGCAGACACCAACTACATGGGAACAAAAGTCACATCACATTCATATACGATCTGTAAGAGTTCTCATTATTTCATAAGCACATGTTCACAATCTCTATCTAGAGTTCTGGTTAGAGGTCAGTTCCTTTTAACGGCCAATGTCCTTTGGGATAAATTCAGAGGTTAACTAGACTTACTCCCGTCGCTAGTTGATACAATAGCCTTTTTGCACTAGACTTAACTATCCTGCTAGTTCTGCAATACACTTATTATGCTAGGCTTACGTCTACTGCTAGTCGTTTAATATCCGTTACACTAGGCTTACGCTTGCCGCTAGCTGTACAATATCCATCTATACTAGTCTTACACTATTGCTAGTAACATAATGTTCCTTTGGCATACCACGCCAGGCTAATCTGCCATAATTATGCAAACTGCGTTATTCATACGACGACTTACGTTTGGTTCAAGAAATACACTGCTCAAATGGCTTCCCAGCCACACAATTAAAAAGTGGACAACGCCACACACTTTCCAGTGGTTATACCACACAATATAAGTGGCAATGGCCACACTTCTGAAACACACTGCCGTTCGGGTCAAAACCCACAAGTCGAATGACGTTATAAAGACATACGCGTCATGCATAGTGATATGCATACTACGTCGTTAATCTATATTCAATTGCGATGTTCCATGGTGCAGATCCGAGTGTGATCAAAACTCAAATGCATGCACACATGCAACAATCATCGACATCGGTCAATGAGATATATCTCTATTCGTTTGAGGTGTTCCATGATACAGTCATTCGAGTCGGCCAAACTCAAATGCCTGCAAGCATGAAACAATCCTCAACATCATCCCCCTCACTTCCAAACGTGACACTTGTGGCACGAATGATAGTGATGGAGAAGACGCTCGTCTCCCGAATATATTAATATTAGTACTATCTACTTATAACTATCATAATCATTAAGTAGACACATTAAATTTTATAACATTAATAATAGCACTTGTCAACATGGTGACTAAAGAGTTAATTCAATTTCTTCTCAGAGATGTTACGCGATAAAAGATCTGCCAAGTTATTGTCTGATCCAGCAATAGGCAGGATCGTAAATGAAAATTCTTGAATCAACAAATACCATCGGTGTATTCTAGCGTTACGCATTGTTCTAGCTGTTATGTAAGTAAGAGGACTATGGTCTGTCATAATGTAAAAGTGCGTGCCGATGAGATATCTTGACAGCTTCTCCAGGCACCAGACCATCGACAGGAGCTCACGTTCACCTGTCGCATACTTCTGTTCAGCCGGAGTCAGTTTCCTCGACACATAGAAACATGGATGGAGTGTTTCCTTGTAACATTGCAGCAAACAACCACCCATGGAGTAACTCGAGGCATCTGATTGAAGTATGAATGGAATACGTATATTCGGTAATAACAAAATAGGTGCATTACTAAATAATTTCTTAACTGTTACCAAAGCGCTTTCGCAATCTTTGTCCCAACGTACCTTATTAGGACTACCTTTGGTCAACAGTGCGGACAAAGGTGTAGATAGTTGTGCGAAATGCGGGATGAACTTATGGTAATAGTTTATCAAGCCTAAAAGGCTTCTAACTTGTTTCTTAGTTGAAGGGGTAGAAATCTCTAGAATTCTTTTGACTGTATTGTCGTCAGGATACAGTTTGTGGTTACCTATTCGGTGACCAAGAAAAGAAATTTCCTGACAACCAATTTGGACCTTTGAAGGTCGCACAGTCAAACCATGCATACGTAACGTATGTAGAAGGGAAGTTAAACCATCAATATGGTCTTCCCACGAGTCATGAAATAGGCAGATGTCATCGATGTACGTGATGACATCTTTACGATCGCCAAGAAGGCGGCGCATCATGCGCACAAACGTCGCTGGCGCATTCACTAACCCAAAACACATATAATTCCATTGGTAGAGCCCAAAAGGAGTTGTGAAAGCTGTGTAAGGTTTGGCATTTTCGGCAAGAGGAATTTGCCAGTAGCCTTTAGAGAGATCTAGTTTGCTAAAGAAGGTAGCATTAGATAATTCTGACAAAAGATCATCTAAAAGTGGCATAGGCTCACCGTCTGTGATTGTAATTTTATTCAATCGCCTAAAATCAATACAAATACGTAAAGAATCATCCTTCTTTTTAACTATCACCATTGGGAATGCATATGGTGATTCCGAAGGAGATATCACACCTAAACGTATCATCTCCTTTAACTCTTTTTCTACCCTATCTTTGTGGTGTAAAGATATAGGATAGGGTCTAAGTTTGATAGGTTTATAATCAGTAAGAGTAATATCATGGTATATAAGCGATGTCTGACCTGGAAGGTCGGTGAGAACATCATTGAAAGAAATAAGAATAACCCGAACTTGATCTTGTTGTGACGAAGATAGTGAGGAAGAAATAGTCACGTCTTTCCAAGATTCCGATGATTGCAAAGAAGGTAGTTGGAATTGTAAAGGGATAGACGAAGTAGTATCTTCTTCATGAACAACTGCAAAAGAAGCAGTATGATGTGAAGAATCATCAATAGAGTTAATAACAGGAATTAATTCCTGTGGTCTTTCAACTGCTAATTTTAGCATGTTGACATGGAAGGTTTTGATTTTACCTCTAACGTTTACCGAGTAGTCAACATCTGTGACTTGTTTGATAACATCAAATGGACCTTGCCATGATATCAGTAATTTGTTATCGTTATGAGGTAGCAACAACCAAACTTTTTCCCCTGGTTTGAAGGATCTTAATATTCTCTTTTGATTATGTAATAATCTTGATCGTTGAGTGGCTGATTTTATACTCTGGGATGCATACGTGCACGCATCGATGATTCGTTGTCGGAGATCAATCACTAACTCGTAGCTGTTTCGAGTGGCTGTATCAATTGACGCTCCAATCAACAAATCTTTGAGTATCATCATTGGTCCGCGAGGATTCGAACCATAAACCAATTCGAACGGAGACCATCCCGTGCTCTCGTGAGGCACTTCACGAAAAGTGAAGAGGGCCGCCGGCAGAAGCCGATCCCATTCACGAGGGCATTCTTCAGTTATCTTAGATAACATCTGTTTTAGAGTGCTATTGTAGCGCTCGCACACACCGTTTGATTGAGGCCTATACGCACTACAAAACGAGTGGTGAACAGATAGCATGGATTCTAAATCCCTCATGATGTTGGAAGTAAATTGTGATCCTTGATCTGACAATATATCCTCCGGAAAACCGATTCGACAAAATATCGAAAATAATGCATCAGACACGGATGCAGTTGTGATGGTTTTCAACGGTATGGCTTCTGGCCAACGCGTGCAAAGATCTACGCAAGTTAAAATATAACGAAATCCATTATTTGAAACAATTGATAACGGACCCACTATATCTACTGCAATCTTTTTGAAAGGTCTCTCAGGCACGTCTGTAATCTGTAAGGGTGCCGTATGGAACCTGCCCTTACGTGCTATACCTTGGCATGTTGTACATGATTTGCAGTATAACTTTGTATCTTTATTAACCCCAGGCCAATAAAATTGTGACGTAACACGAAACAATGTTCTTTTGATCCCCATATGCCCTGCCATAGGGGAGTCATGACCTGTTTGTAGGACCAATGGTCTGTATTCTTTAGGTACTATCACTTGATGTATAATTGTTTTGCCATCATCATAATATCTAGTGAGTATTATTTCTTTATCCTGAACCATTGTTTAGCCCCTCTTGTGTATTTAATAGTTTTTTGTTCTGCTCGGCTAAACAATCCTTGTAAAGTTGGGTCACTCTTCTGTTTTTCTGCAAAAACAGAAGGTGTAACAGTGCCAACTTGAGACATGATTGTATCTATTATAGGGAGAGGTGGTGTAGCCATGTCCGTAGCTAACTGTTGTGCTCTCGTTACAACAGCATTTGCCACATGTGGGTGAGATTCAACCCACATTGCAATCTCCTCAGGAGTGCAATCTTTAACTCCTGGTATGTTTCCTATTATAATTTCAGTTATGGGTGCTCTCAAGCCGCAGGCATAGACAGTGCCTGTGTAAAAAGGAGTATCAATGTATACTCGTGCCACAGGGAAAGTTTCTATATTCCCACCAAATGTGACACACTTAACTGATTTGCCTGTAAAAGCAGAGGGCTCGATAAGCGAGTGCTTTATGCCTATCGTTGAGGACCCAGTGTCACGCAAAACTCTCACTACCTTACCATCCAATATTCCGGGATGAAATGTAAGATAACCGACATTTATACATGCCGACATTGTTGGCATACAATGACCACAATCAAGTGTAATTGTAGACTTTAATTTGTTTTTCGACTGACACTCATAACATGTATCATTCATTACCATACATGCGTTCGCATGATCATTATCATCATTACCTTTTTCCTTTTTAACACTGCAACTATTTGCATGTCTCTGTTTATTTTTGTCTCTCGACAGAGATCTGGCATTACCTTTGTTATTATTGACTGACTTTTTATTGCTATAATAAAAATCAGTAGAGTCATCCTTCCTGGCATCTCTACCATAAGATGATCTCTGTTTATAGTATCCTTTTTGATGTGAACCATCATAATCCCTGCCTCTGTGATACCCACGATCATGAGGTGAATATCCTCTATAACCTCGTCGATATGAATTCGAAGGAGAGCGATGACGACGGAAGTTATAAAAACCTCTGTCGGATTGATAATAATCTGAACGACAACGTCCATCAAAGCTCTTCGATCGAGGTCTCTGATCATGTTGTGCCGCGCACACAGGCATAGGATCTCGAATAGTCGATCTATGAAGATCTTTATTCTGATGTGCGGTTTGATACTGTCTTCCGAGTTTTTCATACTCATCGATAGAATTAGGATGTCTTTCCTGTAAAAATGCTTCTAATTCAGTGCTGCATGCGGATAAAACTTTATCTCGCAGCATGAGATCTATAACACCTTCATATGTTTTATTTATACCAGATAGATCAATCCATCTGCTAAGGAAATGTTTAATAGATGCAATGAATTCACCAAAATCTGCATCCTTGCTTGGTTTAGCCGCATGAAAGCGATCTCTGAATCCAGACTCAGTTAATTGGAAACGTCTTAGTAATACCTCTTTTACGACATCGAAATCGCTTCTGCTCTTTTCATCAAGACTCATGAAACATTTAAGTGAGTCACCAGTCAAAAAATCAAGTAAAAGACTGCTCCATCTTTCCTTGGGTATGTTCAGAGCTGTGACCTTGATGATGAATCTAGATATAAAAGAGTCAACACAATCGCGAGTTTGGTCAAAATGTGGCATTTTTAACTTAGGATAAAAAATATTTGTACCAGCCGCAGTCTTAGTCTGTTCAGACTGCACTTTAGCTAATTCTAAAGCTTTTTCTTTTTCTGCATGAAGTTTTAAAGTTTCCATTTCCATGGCATTTTTATGGGCTTGATCCAGTTGCATAAGTTCCATTCTCCTTAATTCCATTTCTTTATCTCGTTGTGCCATTCTTTCCTTCTCAAATTCTCTGTCTTTTTCTTGTTGAGCTAATTCTTTATCACGTTGAGCTATTTCCTTATCTTTCTGCTCTCTGTCTTTTTCTTGTTGAGCTATAGTCAATCGTTCTAATTCCAATTTCATGGATATTTCTTTTTCTTTCTGAGCCATTTCTTTTTCTTTCATTTCCCTCTCTTGGGTTAATTCAAACCTCCTAAGCTCATCAGCTCGTTTAGTCATTTCGCGCTGTTCCATTCTTTCCAGACGCGATAAATATTCATCATATTTCGTATCTGCAAAACTTTGTAGTTCCGCTCCTGATTTTCCATAACTTTTTCCAATATCAATGAATTCCTGTAGTGTAGACATGATAATAGGTTTCTGAGTACCTTCAATAGTCTATAATATACACCAGGACTATAGAACTCACTATAATATGTACATGAATATATTAATCAATAACAAACAAGTTCGGAGAACATGTGACAAAGACAGTGAAAACAATCAAATGAGTTACAATGAAATGATTTTTCAATTATACGACAACAATTTACACTTATAAAGTAAATAAAGGAGACTTATACTCAGTAATCAGTAAAAGAAAGAAAGGAATTTACATCACAAAAATATAACAAGACAAGTCGTCATAAACGAAACGTGTAGACAAAGAAGTTTTAGATCACACACGACCACAATTGTCAACAGTACTGAAATTAGGTTATGTAAATAAAGAGGACGTAACTCACTTGACGCAACTGCTAAGTACACAAAATATGGTTATATTGCGAACTGAGGAAACATTTATATCCTGACTCGAAAGAAAAAATATAATCAGTCAGATCCTCAGTCGGCGAATATAAGCATGCAAATCTAATAGAAGTTAACATTCACTGAAGTTTTCCTGGGAAAATTCCAGTCAATATTAAACAATACGAATATACAAATATACGTATAAACATGAATGGGGAAATACAGATGATAGTAAAAAGTAAGCAAAGTGATGATGAACTGTAGACCAAAGCTAATGCAAGGACAATATGATAATGTTCAAGCGCCCAAGTAAAATCAAGAACTTATCTGTTTAGCTGTCCCTCTGAGAAATACATGAATGCATGTAATTCTAATCCAAGTGTCTTCAACAGCTGAAGTCCATTGATGGTAGACCTTGACCTTCGCAGCAGGGTAACCGTTTGAAAGTATTGCTTCGGTCTTCGAACGTAGTTTCTTCAATCGATCTGCGTCGCAGCCTCAGATGAATTTGATGAAGAGATTAATTCTCCACTGGTTCATGTTCTTGAGTGGAAGATTACCGTTCTATCTGCGTGAATCAGTCTCTTTGGTGGAAGAAAATTTGGATATTCTCAGGCAATGTTGTCTGCTAACGTTGACGGCATCGATGTAGTGACGTCACTTTCTGTCCTGCGCATTTCAGTTGCCAGTTAGGCTTGAATGAATGATTTTGCATTTAAAACGTTCATCATCAATTTAACTTTCTTCGATACTTGAAGGGGGGAATCCAGTATTCACGAAATCCAGACACTTTCTGACACCAGTATGTTACGGGCTTCGGGACCCCAGTATGTTCTGGGTGCTTCGATGACTTCTAGTATTTGAGGATGACCAAATTATTATATGGGTATTCAGTTTTTAGAGTCAAAGTCCCTCGGGTTCTTATCACTTTTGTAGGATTCCATAATACTGTCCGTTGGTATCGATAATGTCTGCTTTATCCCTTGTGATACATTCTGTGCTGAACATGTTTCATATTAAATATTCGACCCTTGACTGACCTGTATTAGTCTCTTGTCTTATTGATTATATTGGCAGTGTGAGATGCAGCGTGTTAAGACATTAATCATCACTGGTCATGATCAGTTGAAGATGAACAGCATTTAACTCAACTCCGAATACGACAGTTGATAAGACTGTGATTTTGACGACTCAAAATATTTAATTAGTAATTTCATACCATGAGCAGACACCAACTACATGGGAACAAAAGTCACATCACATTCATATACGATCTGTAAGAGTTCTCATTATTTCATAAGCACATGTTCACAATCTCTATCTAGAGTTCTGGTTAGAGGTCAGTTCCTTTTAACGGCCAATGTCCTTTGGCATAAATTCAGAGGCTAACTAGACTTACTCCCGTCGCTAGTTGAAACAATAGCCTTTTGCACTAGACTTAACTATCCTGCTAGTTCTGCAATACACTTATTATGCTAGGCTTACGTCTACTGCTAGTCGTTTAATATCCGTTACACTAGGCTTACGCTTGCCGCTAGCTGTACAATATCCATCTATACTAGTCTTACACTATTGCTAGTAACATAATGTTCCTTTGGCATACCACGCCAGGCTAATCTGCCATAATTATGCAAACTGCGTTATTCATACGACGACTTACGTTTGGTTCAAGAAATACACTGCTCAAATGGCTTCCCAGCCACACAATTAAAAAGTGGACAACGCCACACACTTTCCAGTGGTTATACCACACAATATAAGTGGCAATGGCCACACTTCTGAAACACACTGCCGTTCGGGTCAAAACCCACAAGTCGAATGACGTTATAAAGACATACGCGTCATGCATAGTGATATGCATACTACGTCGTTAATCTATATTCAATTGCGATGTTCCATGGTGCAGATCCGAGTGTGATCAAAACTCAAATGCATGCACACATGCAACAATCATCGACATCGGTCAATGAGATATATCTCTATTCGTTTGAGGTGTTCCATGATACAGTCATTCGAGTCGGCCAAACTCAAATGCCTGCAAGCATGAAACAATCCTCAACAATCAGGAGTCATCCTCATATGACCACCAGCTATGCACAATGCTATAATATGAACCTGTCTGCAAGGTTAAATACACCCTCACTGACTCTTGAAATCATCCATACACTTCCAGGGGTTGCCCCTATGATGAAACATGTTGAGAACCCAGCATTGCAGCACACTAAGCTTGGAGGAGACACTTGAGCCCTGGACATAAGTCTGGCTTTTAAATGGTTGGCTACACACAAGAGGATCTCACTATGGACCCATGATAGGCAGGGGGAGCTGGGAAGTGGCTCTCTTGGGATAGCCCAGAACCAGAGAACAGTATTTTATCTCTGCATATTTGGGAGAGCCCCGTTGGATGGTGGGGAATGCACAGTTTGCCACATGCTCCTCCTCTTAGCTTGGGACCAAATGTGATCTTAATGCAAGCCAAGCTGGAACTCATGACTTCAACCAACACATTTTGGAATGGCAGAAAAGCCTAGATCTAGAGGGTAGATATACCAAGGATTCTTAAACTTGGTATTGGTTGCAAAAGAATGAGAAGCTCAGTAATCCTTGTTAAGCAACAACAACAGAACAACAGCAGGACAACTACACTGCATGTATGTATGCATGTATGTGTGTGTTCCTACAGATACCTAGGACATGACATTACAATTGATAATACATCAGACCAGTTCCAAGCAAGAAAAAAAGGTAAAGGATCCCGTTGCATGCCCATTGAGGCATATTGGGAACATGGTGTTAGGCCCATATTTTCTTGACCATCGGCACACTAGGGGTGACGTGGTCAGCATCACGCCGGCCGCCTTAACCTTCCCAGAGTTGCTCTGGTACCCAATTGGGGCTGGGTCGACCCAGGAGCTGTTTGCGGCCTAAAAAAATCCCACTTCATCTGGGGATCGAACTATAGACCACTGAGCTAAGAAGCCAGTGCACTAACCACTATGCTACCGCGGCTCCCTAGTTCCAAGCAAGCAGCCTTATATTAGAATTTAAATCAAATTTAACAAAATAAAGCTGTGCCATCCTACCAACGTCAGCAAAGATCTCATTAATTAACCCGATGTGTTTCTCATGTTTTATTTTTCTAACATACACTTCACAGAAAAACAACTTAAAGAAATTGAAGATGAAATTGTACAACATGTTAGAACATGACTTGCGCTAAATGAATCATCTACAAGGAGCTATTTCTTTTGTCCCAAATCAAAGGGTGGCCTTGGCATACCAAACCCTTCCGTATTATACCACTCTCGACATATTTCATTCCTTATCAGTATGCTAAATTGTGATGATAGTCTTGTAAAAACTGCAGCAATAAACTTGTTAGATAAACATATGAAAAAGCATAAAATAGACCAAGTAGACGAAGATAGGAATAACTTTGCAAGTTACGAGCTAAACAAAACAAACCATCTCGTTAAAAGATCGAAGGTGAATTGGCCTAGATCATTTTGGGTAGAACTGAATGAAGAATGCGTGCGTGAAGGAGTGAGTGTGAAAGTGGATGACAGTGGCCATTACACTGCACATTTAGATGTAGATGAAGATGTGAGTCTAACATACAAGTCAGCAAATGCTTTTTATTCTGGATTTAAATCACATAAACTTAACCTAATTCTAAGTGAACTAAAAAGTAAATCATCACAAGGTAGAATAGTGCGCGAAATGAAATGTGTAAACTATTCATTGTCATCTAGTTTTCTATCTAATGTTAAATTAAGTGATAAAATACTTTCATTTGCTGTGAGATCGAGGTTACAGTTGCTGGAATGCGAAAGTCTTTTACATCTATACTATCCACAGACATACACGAAAATGTGCAAAATATGTAACCACCCATACGAAACAGTGTCACATTTATTGAATGGATGTACCAAATTTAGAGCTGTAGACATTATTTATGAGAAACTGAAAACCTCATACAGTAATAAGAGTGACATAACAATAAATAAAGAGATAATAGTTAAACCATCGCTTTTCGGCAACAGTAACACTTCATTTAAAACACATGCCGTAAAACCTGATTTAACAATAATCAATCGACAGAACAAAACAGTTTTTATAGTGGAGGCAGCAATACCATATGACGCCCATTTAGATAAATGTTACCAACATAAATTTGATAAGTACTATCCATTGACTGCAGAAATTAACGAACTAGGCTATCGTACGCATGTAATCGTACTGATAATTGGTAGTTTGGGTCATGTGCATGCAAAGTGTGTGAGTGGATTAATGTCGCTAGGGTTGCGGAAATTTGAAGCCAAAGTTTTATGTAAATATGTCAGCATTAGTGCAATTATAGGTTCTTACAGAATATGGAAACTTCGATGTAAAAAACACCCATTGTAAATTGCTGGAGATGTTTTCCACACAGTCTAATCTCAATTGTGCTCTGTCTACTATACCAAACGACTACTGTATTTGATGCTATATTTAATATCTCACTCCACTAGCTGTCAAAGCTTTTTATGGAAAACAAAAATTCTGATAAAACCCCCATGTAAAAACACCCATATTGCTGTACTTGAATGGTATTCCACACACATTTTGTAAATTTCAATAATACTCATTTTTGGCAGGTTATATCATATCATATCATTATATGCCAATGTCTTTTAGAAAGCTTAAAGATTGTTGTGTATGTGTAACACAAAGATTAGATGTAATAACACCCACATAGAACTACTTGAGACATCTTCAACACTTTATGTAAATTCTAACGATTCTCCTATATGCCATGTTGTATCTGTTATATCATGTCTGTACATATTAATGTATTTTATGGAGAATAAAGATTCTGATATGTATATATATATATAAATCACACATAAACAAACACACACACAAAATGAGAATAAAACAGATCCAAGCACACTTAATCTACTAACCTCATTTGCAGATTTCAACCACATCTTGGCAAGCTGGACACAGCCTTGAAGTGCAACAGTCTTTTCTCCAACTAAATTAAAAAAAAAAAATATATATATATATATATATATATATATATATATATATATTGTCACGAAGTGGCTTTAAATTTTAGAGTCTGACTGAGTATAGAGACAAGACACTAGTTATGAGAAAGTCTGAGAAGATAGATTTAGATGAGAATTACAGTGAATGTGGAAGGATGAGACTTATAGCTTCGAGGGTGAGAACCGAGATTGACTCTCCCTCGCCACTTGTGACATATTTTCTAGCTACTGTCTCACCACCTCTGACTACCAGAAAGGAGATACGGTTTTCCTAAATTCCACAGACACCACTATACAGACAAAGCATATAAGTACAGTATAGTTCAAGATAAACTGATCCAGTGTACATTTTATAGTTTATTAAAACAACAAATCAATACCACAGCAAACAAAATCAAGTGCGAGTTCGCACAACCTGAAAAAAGAACAATTCAAATGATAGACACAATATAAAAAAAATTCCACACTCTTTTTTTCACACCTCCATGAAAACGACTAAAGATAAAGAAATATAATTGGTGGGGATCTCAAAGTAAGAGCCACCGCTCCTGACTACACTATATTTACTAACTAACACACTGTCCCACTGAAGATATAACTAAATAACTACTGTCTCAAAGTTCTCTCTAAAAGGTCCTGCACACTATCAAATACACCACCCGCAAGACTATGCTAATAGACTTTTTTTCAGCGCTAACTCAGAGGCTGTCCTCTAAGTATTCTACCTAACCCTACTGTTCCTCGATAACTACTCTCTCACTCCTCTGTCTTGGTTCAGTGCCTCTCTGACGCTACCGTCTTCGTCTGAGGCTCTGATGAGTTGCTTCTCCGTCATGCACCTCCTCTCATTAGCATGTGGAAAGGTATGTTTTCCCTCTCCTTTCCTGAATACTGACGAGGGCCTTGTTAACTACAGCAATATGTTGTTGCCTAAGGCTGTAGTTGTTTTCACTGCTGATGACAATTCTTCAAACTGCCGAGTGAACTCGCTTCGGGTTTAGGCCCACTGCATTATTATGGCAGGGTGTAAACACCAGGCACGTAGCCTGTTTTAACTGTGTTGGCCTTTTTTTTAGCTAAGAGCTCCTGATTTAGAGACTAGTCTCCCACTGAGGTATGTGTCCTCACTGCAAGAGAACTTCTTTCCTTTCAGCATTGCCGACATAACTGGGTGCCGGTACAGGCGCGTACCCAGTTTTCTTCAATTACGGCGATGTCTCGTGCCTCCTTCTCCTGAGAAGGAAAAGTCCGTGGTAGGCTTAGGGCTATCTATAACCTCCTCCACGCCATGACTGCTGTAGAAACAAAAAATAAACACATCTATACAACAATTCAAAATTTCCTAATACCTAACACATCAACACCCCAAACATCATCTACACCCTGGTGTCCCCTAAATTAATAACTCTCCCCTACACACAAGAAATAAACAGATATTTCTGCCCAAGGGTCAGACCAATATACATTTCCCCTCCTATCTCTCTCCCGCACCAATTAACTTGTGGTCTGTTACGTAAACCCCAGACGCAGGCTGACCTGAATCTATGGTGTGCGTGTCTTGCTGGTAGGCGTCACAACATAGCTTCACTGAAGCAAAAATCCCCGGTACTGAATAATTTCCCAGCCCTAACTTCTTAAAGACTGACCCGGGAAGATTATCATCTTAACACAATTATTAAACACACTTATTCCTACCCCATCTCTGTAATATTAAATCCCCTTCACCCCTGTCTCCTGACTACAAGACCAAATAACACAACAAATTAATACACAACCACACCCGCGTATATACACTACAAATTATCAATAATCAAATGTGGTTACACGGACCTCATATTTACCTTACACCAAGCTTAGTCCTTATACAGTTATATTATCTCAAAAGCCGCTACACAAATCATAGATACTGCTAACTCATACATAGTATAATTATAAAAAAACTACACTACACTGCTCTAGTTTTGTATAAGTCAGCAATTGATGGCACTCCTGACTAATAAAAATTAAATTAAATCCCAGAAGAAAGCTTACTCTAACGTGCTATAATCAAATAAAAACTTCCTACTCCGTTTATTAAGTTATGAACATACCCAACAATACAGAATATCTTGAACCGAGCAGACTGCACAATGGCGCTTCTACGTGGCAAAAATTCTTGGGACTAGTGAGCGCTAAAGATTTTTGACGCTCCTATTTATATTATGAATTTGCTGATGCAATATCAGACGCGGTGAAACCGCTTTTAACCAACCCTTGACCTAATATCACGCCTGCACATAAATTAATCGAGCCCATCCAATCATATCATAAGCTAACCTATGACTCATTGTTGACCGAGCAGAATTGCAAAAATATTCCTGCTCACGCGCTGAAATAATACGTAATATTCCGTAACCCTCTGACCTTCTATCTACCAGAATAATTTTATTGGTTCTGCGCACCTGGGTCGTGCTTCCCCCCATCCCTACAAATAAAAGGTGGGTGAAGGTGGTCGGGTTCTTCCTAACGTCCAAGAAAAATATAACCCAGAATTAATAACTAGTGAACTCGAACGCCTAATAATAATAAAAGAACACAAATAATTACATGGAAAAGAAGAAATGGGGCAAGTTGAAAATAAAAATAACAGTAACTCATCACACACATATATATATGTGTGTGTGTATGTATGTGTGTGTATATGAGTGCAGTACACTTAAGCGGAACTCACTTAAATTGAATTTAGCAAGCGGAAGTATTTCTGAAGGTTTCGGTCAAGTGTCTGGTTTTATTCATAACCCTCCGCTCCCCATGGAGCATAGGCCTTCAACAATGCCAAGTCCTCCTGTCACGTGCCATCATCAAGTTCTTTCCACGTTCTCCTCATCATTTTCACCTCTGTTTCCAGCTCTCTTCTCCATGTGCTTCTTGGTCTACCTCTGCCTCTCTTGCCCTGGAGGTTCCAGAACAAGGACCGCCTTGTAATGCTACCAACAGGTTTTCTCAGTGTGTGTTCTATCCATCGCCATCATCTTCTTCCATCTCTTGTTCCACTGGTACTTGGCTGGTTCTTGTCATCAGTGTTTTCTTTGGCTTTGTTAAAAAAACTCTGCTTAAGTCGAATTCGGATAACTAGAATTTTTGGATAAGTCGCAGTAATTTTTCTGTCCCAATTCAAATTTGGACTCGCATAAGCAGGAAGGAAAACACTAATTAACAGAAAAGTGCCTATGTCCGGAGCAGCTGTATATATGTGTGTATGTATGTGTATATATATATATATATATATATATATATATATATATATATATATATATATATATATATATATATATATATATATATATATATATATATATATTCTTCTTCTTTGATCCTTAGCTGCCAACTAAAAGCAGTCAGGCTCGTATATATGTATAGACACTGTGCAGTCCACATAAGCAGAAGTCACTGGGACCATCTAAAGTACTTCTTCTTATCCAAAATTTTGCTTATTTGAATTTTGCTCAAAGATGGACATTTACATCAGAATAAGAGGTAAAGCATGGAGCAATTATACTGACCAATCAGAAACAGGTATTTTGATTTTAAATTTTCAGTTCTGCATCTTTTAAAGTTTTCAAAAGCAATTTAGCAAAGCCTAAAATATAGTGTAAAGTTAATTGCTAGCAGCATAGTATCAAATGTAAAAATGCTCAAATCGTATTTTGGCTAAGTATTTTTGCAGGTTCTGTTAGCGGTTCCAATAATGGATTCCTACAGCATTAACTATTGCAGGAATAGTAAGCGAATGTAAATGTTTCCTGATGTCTAGTGTGTTCCTTCCTTCTTTCATATGAGTACCTGGCAAATACTGATAATGTTTATTATTTACTATTCAAATTCCTCAAGTCCAACACAAATATAAGAATCTTTCAACTCAAATGTCAAGTCAGTCCTATTGTATGGCTCTGAAACATGGAGAACAATAAAAACAACAAACAAAAAGCTACAGACTTTTATAAACTGGTGCTTGCGTAGAATATAAGGATTGAAATGGTATGACAAAGTCACAAATGTGGAATTGATGACAAGACCCAGACAAATGCCAGTGGAACAAGAGTTGAGAAGAAGACGCTGGCGATGGATAGGACACATATTGAGGAAACCTGTTGATAGCATTACAAGGCAGTCTTTGTTCTTGAATCCCCAGTGAAAAAGAGGTAGTAGACCAAAAAGCACATGGAGAAGAGAACTAGATACAGAAGTGAAAATGATGAGGAAAAGATGGACAGGACTTGGCATGTGTGACGATATTCTCAATACAATAGCTAAATTAGATAATATTCTAGTGCATAAAGTCAAAAATAGGATAGAAAATAAAAATTGAGTCCAGCGTAGTATTCTCCTACGCCCACCCGCATGTCGATTCTGATAAACCTAATAGCCGAATGAAAGATACTGTCTTTTCGAAAAATTCGTCCTTGAGATTAAATGTAACACTTTTGCAAGGTCAAGTCGAATTGCCAAGACGAGAGTGAAAGAATAAAAGAATAAAAGAGGGGAGGGATGGAAAGACAGAACCTAGAGAACGCCGTCTCGCGTTGATTTCACCAAAGCCAACTCGAGCAACATAGCCTTGGGCACTTTTCAAATTACGATACAAAACTAAAAAATGTTCGTCAACTGGTCATGTAAACAACCTTAGCTCTTATAAGGAATGACGTAATTCTAACATACTGCGGAAGATTCTCGTATTTAGGTTGAAAATAGTTAGAAAAAGAATGGAACAGGTGGTAGTTTCTAGTTTTGAAGACTAACATAGAAAAAATATGGAATTATGAACCATAATACATAAGGCCATAAAAATTATATATTCGGATGCCTTATGATGTCCTGAGCAATAATATGGTGTCAGTTACCCATTAGTACAAAAAATAACCAAAATAATGGCAATAATATTATGTATGATAAGACGGACTGACGAGAAAAAAGATCACGCCTGCTTAATTTTTTTCATAACATATTTTGAAAAAAAGCTTTGGGTAAATAGGACTAAAAGGTACCAAGATTTTGATTGGCTGTAGTTTAAAGGAAGGCGAGAGGGGATTGGTTAACCTAACACTAAAAATATACTTGTAGTAGTAAACGTAGTATTTTGGGAATTGTTTTTTTAAAGTTCGATTTAAAATTCATAGTCGTCTGCTTTTATTGGCCAGCTTAGTTGATATTGAGGAAAAATTGTTAGGCTAGGACGCCATTTCTTTAAAAAATCTTGCCACGAGACGATGAGAGCAGAAGTGTAATTCTAACCTTTAGCACGCTGCCGGCGAGACATATCGCCGAAGGTAACCTATGTTCTGCCAGCTGGAGGCGATATGTTACGCCTTGCGGCTGTCATCGTTTCTAGCACATGACTTGTGTACACGTGATTTTCAGCCCCGGATGTTAAGTTGTAACTTTAATTGCAAGAGAGTTAGCTTCTGTTTCCGATCTTAAAAAAGTGATGGGTGTATCCGCGTTTATTTTTTGTAAATTTTTAAAATCGAAATGAATCGGCATCAGACGCGCGGCCATTTCGCTCTAATTTTATTGCATTCTGACGCCATGCGGTGGGGATGAAATTTTTGTCTTTATAAGCGCTGAAATCGGTTCTCAGAATATGTTTGATGGCTGAGATGGAAACGAAAGTAAAATGGCCTTTCAAGTATGTATAATTTTCGGGGTTAGGATTAGGAATATCGGAAAAATATAGGATTACGGCCGAATGTCACGGCTGGCTAGGGAGTTTGTTGCTTTGCTACTGATGATGGGTGTAACGAAAAGATCGTCATTTGATTTGTATTGCTCTATTGGTCAAATGACTTTCATTGAGATGCAAGGGATATGGACGCTTCGTTCGTTGGTCATTTTTTTAATTTTTTTTTTTTAATTTTAAAATTAAAAAAAAAATTTTTTTTAATTTTTTTCGTTTTTTTCATCTTTCCTTTCCTCTCTTCCTATCACATCTAACATGTACACAAACAAATTTTATATCATCAGATTCATCATTCATTTATTTACATAAATTCCAAAAATGATAGCAATTGACCAAGAAACACAAAAACTATAGACATTACAAGTCGCCCACTATAAAAACGGGGGGTTGTGAAAAAGAATGCAGCTGTAGGGCAAGTTTTCTGAAATTTTATGCAGCGTGCTAAAGGCTAAATACAAATATTATAAACTTCTGGACAGGGCAGTGATAACTTGGGCCAGATCTGCCAGTCATCGTTGTTTGTGTGTAATATTCATTGAAATTGTGGTAAGATTGAATTTATTAACCATTTTATTTAAAATAAAGTTTGAATGTGAGATGCTAACATACGACTGTAAGTAAGTGAGTCGATGGCAGACTTAGGCAAAGCCTAGAGATTGATCCATCATATGATAGCCTATCAGAGAGGTGTAGAACTACAAAATTATATATGATTGTCATCAAGGAGCATAACAATCATATTGTATGGAAAAAGATTACTGTTGGAATTGCAGAGGCGTTGTAACCATTAGGGGAGAGGAATACTGGTATACATTGTCACTTCAAAATATAATGGTACAATAGGTTGTCATAAAGAGCTGACCCTATGCGTTTGTTTGTACTGTACCTGTAATTAACTGTGGAATATTATTGTATACTTATCATAAAGAAGGATGCACAACCTTCTTATTTCAGGGGTTTTGTGGCCCTGACAGTCACATAAAACCAGGCTCGTGGGAACTGATTGATTCCTGACTTTGTTGCATAATTCGAGCACGTACTGGAGGCCATTGCCTTTTATGAAGTGAACCAGATGGTCCATCGAGCCTAGGACAAGACTTACCAGGGTTCTCCTTCGAAGTTAAGTGCCCGTTTGGCACCGAGAGTCTCAACCTCTATGAACCGCAGTTATTAGAAATAAAAACTGACATTATCAAATAAAAGAATTCCACCTGTGATACATGAAAAGAAAATGAACGATAGGGAGTGATGATAACCAACAACCTACCATTTTACATATACCAGTATTATCCTATTCAGAAAACTACACCTACACACTATTATTATATTAATACTTGTATTATGGACAGAAGATCCATTGTATAAATTGAATATTGTAAATAATTCCATTGATCTCACTTTTGATTGTCAATCCTGATTCAAACAAAATAGAGTCAGGATAATAAATTGAAAAAATTATTAACGTTACACAAAATTCAACCACTGACTTACTTAAGATAGTCTTTTAAAGTGTAGTGTGTATGTGATTGTTGTAGTACTGTTGTGTTGTGTGGATAATAAAATACTTGTGTATATGTTTAGTTGGTTAATGCATCATTACACTACTTATACATAACCCTAGACACCAAACGTAGTCATCATCATCATACATTCTAGTCAAAGAATAAGTCTGAGTGAGATCATAAAGGTGGTAGCAGAAAGGTACCCTGTAACTTAACATAATATTTATTATATTCAGGGACCTTCACAGCTGACCTCATTCAGTACACTAAGAGTTCAATACAACAACATTTCATAACATCAAATCCACCACAGCATGTGTCTGTTGAAGGCGTATTCTCCTTGGGGAGCTAAAGGGTATTAATTGATTCAAATTCCTATTCACCTTCAGCGTCGTCTTCTTATCGCCTGTTCCATTGGTACCTTTCTGGTTGTTTTCATCAGTTCCACACCGGTGATCTTGTAATGCCATTTTAGTCTTATTCTATGCAAGCACCCATTTATAGATGGCTGAGTTTTATTTTCTTTAGTTGACTTGTGTCATATTGTTTGTTGAAGTTTTTGTGGCTTAACGTTTCTACAGGATGGTGTCACTGGTCCCATGCCCAACACCTCCTTAGTCACTTTTTAATGACATGCATGGAAGTTCATTCATTCATAACCCTCCACTCCCAAAGGAGCATAGGCCTTCAACAAACACATGCCAAGTCCTCCTTTCACATGCCACCATCTCAAGTTCTTTCCACGTTCTCCTCATCATTTTCACCTCTGTTTCCAGCTCTCTTCTCCATGTGCTTCTTGGTCTACCTCTGCCTCTCTTGCTCTGGGGGTTCCAGAACAAGGACTGCCTTGTAATGCTATCAACAGGTTTCCTCAGTCTGTGTCCTATCCATCGCCATCTTCTCATCTCTTGTTCCACTGGCACTTATCTGGTTCGTCCTCAGTTCCACGTTGGTAACCTTGTCATACCATTTTAATCCCTCTATTCTACACAAGCACCCATTAATGAAAGTCTGTAGCTTTTTGGTTGTTGTCTTTGTTGTTCTCCAATGCATGGTAGTTACAGTACTCCTAATCTCTGCTCACCTTTCAAGCCCCAGTAACAGGCAGATGATGTAATGTACTACTGTTCTGAAATTCAACAAATTCCAAAACACATTTGACCCCCAATAAATGGTTGCAGATGTGTACTTCTTTCTTCCAACAGACAGACACTGGAAGAGAAACACATCCACACATATAGAAAGTGAGGTCAGTGATAAGCTTACCATGTGTAAGTTTTTTTATGGTGGAATGACACCACCACATGGCCTTTTCCTTCTCCTCCAACTGAGACAAAATTGTGTTAACCTGCGCCAGCATTTTACTGAACTCCCGGCTGACGTAGTTGCTTGAGGATGGCGATGATGATTTTATGTAATTTTCTGTCATATTTGTAGATGCTTTTAACAGCATATTGTCCCGGGAAATCTGAAATTATTTTAAAAAAATTATAAATTTCTTTATTGGCGGTGATGATGTAAAAAAAAAAACACCCCAAAAATGTCAATACAATAATAACTAATGATCTAATATTCGTATTGTATAGATGAGCAGCAGGCAACCCAGGAACTGTGGGGATCTTACTTTAGAAACACTGAGCACTCCAAAGAGCTACTTTGATAAAATCAAGTCTGTTTTCACAGTGTTAAGTTCAGCCTACATGTAATTTTTACCTGTGCTAGATAATCTGCTTCCTGCTATTCCATCAATAGAGCGTTAGAAAATTAAACCTGAATGACATTTTACCTGTAATATTAACTTAACTTGGAATATACCACATTCCTACTGCATGTAGTTCACAATTAAAGTGAAGTTTTGTATGCTAGCTCACGAGTTTTAACTTGGAACACAGAAAAAAAATACCTTTAATCCAGGAGATCCCACGCTCTTAAATGCTGAGAGAGGGCTAGTACAAAATTTCTACAGCTTTACAATTTTTTCGGCCCCTCCGTCACCTAGAGATCTACCAAATCGTCCCTTCTGATAAAACCCCTCTAGGGTTGAGAACCCTCCAACTCGTGGCATTACAACAACCCCGCCATTTAGTAGACCTGGTATATTTTACCAACTGTCAAGCTTGCTGAGTTGGTGTAGTCCTTTGGGTTTGCAAGAAACCCTGGAACACCACCCCAAATTAAAAACAAAAAAAAAAAAAGGTGAAAACTCTAACCCCCGGGAATCGAAACAAGACATTCCCTCTGATCTACAGTTAGATCAGGACCTACCACAAACTGATCTCTCTGAGTGTTCAAAAAGAAATGCAACCCACTGGTGTTTTTTTTTTCCTTTCAGAGTCAGGAATCTTTAAGTTAAAGAAACACCATTATTTAACTTAACCCTATAACTGTCATAATGGTCGATGATCGGCCATTATGTCTCTCTGTGGTGTCATAGCCGGTTAAATCGGCCATTAGTAAAATCGTAATTACAAAAGCGAATTGACGTTTTTCCGTGTGCAAAGGGGAAATAACTATGATAAATAGATTTCCCTTCCTTTCCAGTGTGTTAGCGTGGTGTAAAAATGCGTTTTTATCTCTTTGATTTGCGTTCAATAGGATTAAACTTTTCCTTAATTTTTTTCGACTGCCATCATGTCTGACGCTGTTGAAGGTTCATCACGACTAGGAAAAAATCTAGACCGTCATTATTTGAAATTTTTCAAATGGAAAATAGTGATTCCGACGATGACTTTGTAGACATCCCACATGCGTGATGAAAAAAGGTCAAGTAGTAGTGAAGATGAAGCCGAATCTAGCCCTGGGTCTAGTGTTGTCACTGACCAATTTGGATGGCAAAAGGTGGACAGTGAAAACAGTAGACTACGATCTGATCCAAATTTTATTGTAAGAAATCCTTACAGCTCCCAAAATATAGACTTGGAAAGGTGCACAGAGCCTTTTCATTTTTTTTTCTTTGATTTTTGATGCTGAACTTATGAACACTGTGCTGTGAGAAAGAAACCAATATGCTCGACATTTCCTGAAATTGGAATCCACAATTGTATATATGGAGGCACACCCTAACAGTCGGTACCATAAAATGGTATCACAATGGAGCAACTGAAAAAATGCCTAGGACTACTGCTAAATATGGGTCTTATTGGTAAAAAAAACAAACTTAGTGATTACTGCTCAAGTAGGCCTGCACTGATGACTCCATTCTTCAATGACACGATGAGTTTCAATACCTTTTCACTCATTCATCGAATGCTGCATGTCAATGACATTACATTAGAAAAGAAAAGAGGTGAGGATGGTTTTGACCCTTGGAGCAAAGCTAGACCTGTTCTGGATACAGTGAATCGTTGTTCCAAATTGTATTATGTGGAATATCTCTGCAGCAATCACCCCGAATCTCGGCCACCAACACCAATTCAGCCTCATGTTCGACAGCTCGTGCCAGAGGCTGGTACATCATTGCATCGCTTATTTCTTTTGGATAGAAAGAAAGAAAGAGACTGCTTTATCTGCAGTGACAGAAGCAAGGACATAAAAAGCAGTAAAGGCAGAAAAAGAACACGACATTGGTGTCCGGCATGTAAAGTTGGGTGTCATGAACATTGTAAACCCAACCTCGTTCACAAGACTGATCAAGGACTAAATCGAAAAAGTAAAAGAGAATAAGATCAGGTAACTCTGTCTGTATCTGTTTTGTCCATATCGTGAAGAAAAGCACCAAGAAAAAGAAGTAGTCAATTGAAACATATAGTTTTCTTTTGTCATTTTTGGAAGTGAGAAGAAAGCCTTTTTAGGTCACAAATGAAAAAAATTCACCAAAATTAGTTTTCATAATAAAACCTTATAACATACCTGTCAACCTGTACGAATTTTTCATACAATGTACGTATTTTTGATACTTTTAGCAGTGTACGGCTGTACAGACTCGATGTATGGATTTTTCCTCCCTCCAAAAAAAAAAAAAAAAAAAAATCGAATTTTTTTTTTTTAAATTCTAAAAATATTTTCCAACCCAAGTTTTTAAAAATTTTAAATCAGAAAATATTTTTTAGCCCAGGTTTCTTTTAAACCAATTTTTTTATTCTGGGAATCTCGGCGTCTGTTTTTAAACTGAAGTCTCTCGCAGCAACCAATCAAATCCTTTTATACCCAACAATTTGGCAAAAACTTTGAATTCGGCCTCAAACACTTTCGGCTTTCAGCGTGACATGACGTATTTTTAAAGTTACCTGTTATCAGCCACGCTTGCCAAGACACTTGCCCTTCAGTATATTTCCGATAAATTAATGTCATAATATTCTGTGTAGGCCCTGCATAACTAAAAAAAAAAAAGTTTGTTTGTGTTGAGTAGGCCTACTTTATTCCGGCGATCGAGATTCACTGCTTTATTTTTCATAAAGTGGCGATCTATTATCACTGGTCTAGGCTATAAATTTTTAAATAATAATTTTGTAAATTTTTGGTAGTACATTTTTTCTTTCTAGATTAATATTCTGTTCACAATTTAGTTAATTTTTTTATTTTTTGCTTCGTTGTATTTTATTTTTGTCGTACTCTTAATCTTTCCAGTTATATTTTGTCCATTTCAATATTTCCAATAAATTAATATCATAAAATTGTGTGTAGCCCTACAAAAGTAGAAAAATAAAGTTTATTTGCATTGAGTAGGCCTACCTACTTTATTTCAGCGGTCGAGATTCGCTGCTTTATTTTTTAATAAAGTGGCAATCTATTATCACTGATCTAGGCTACCAACTCTTAAATAATTTTGTAAATTTTTGGTGCTACGTTTTTCTTCCTAGATTTGATGTTCTGTTCATAATTTGTTAAATTTGTTGTTGTTGTTGCTGTTAGCTCTTTGCTTTGCTTTGTTGTATGTTTTTTTTTTCCGTTCTCTTAATCTTTCCAGTTATATTTTGATCATTTAAATATTTCCAATAAATTAATGTCATAATATTCTGTGTCTGCCCTACATAACTAGAAAAAAAGTTTGTTTGCGTAAACAATAAAAAAGTCTACACAGACTGCAGGAGGTCTATGAATGCAGACACACTCACTTCTTTTTTGCAGTGTAAGATTAACATTGATACATGCTGTGCAGACTTTAAGCCCACAAATGCAATTCTGCAAAGTGCTAAAAGTGCATGTGTTGATTATAATACAAAACACTGTGCATCGAAAGAATAGTACCTCACGATCAATAAGTTTTTTATATGTAAAGAACAGCATGAGACTATTAGCATGTTTTATACCACACTAATTCAAATGCTAATAGATTTGTATATGTCATTTCTCGTTTTAAAACTGTGTTGTGAATAATTTATTAATATATTTTTTGCATAAGGATTTTTGGGTGTTTGTAAGGATTTTTTTGGTCTGGCGTACAGATTTTTGTCTCAGGAGGTTAACAGATATGTTATAACTATACATTTTTTGACATAATATTGTTTGCAGTGTCTCAAAAACTTATTCAGATGAGAAATAGAACCAAACAGTCAATGTGGGGGTAGGCTGAAAGCTGATGAAAGAGTTACATAATTAATTTTATTCACTGTGTAAAGGTCAAGGTTACCATACATAATGCTCAGAAACCTTGAAATTAGTACCATATGATTCGTTATCCAATATACTTTCCAAAAATGTATACTTATATGGACCTCTGACTTCATTTTCTATGTTTCTGGTATTTTATTGGAACTAGTCAAAATTCTCAAAATAGCCATGACACCACAGTACAATTGCACTTGACGTTGAAGGGTTAAAGATTCCTGACTCTGAAAGAAAAAAAAGCATCTATGGGTTCCATTTCTTTTTTAACAATCCTCAAAATCCAACCCCTACAGACCCAAGAGGAACAGTCCTAATAACAGTGGTTTGACCATGTCTGCAGAATGGGAGAAAACTGGCAACAAATATAGGAAACCAAGAGTCAGGGATTCAGACCTCCAGGACAGCCCAGAGTTTCGCTGGGAAGACAACAATCTCTGGGAGGACCGAGTACTAGATTAGAACCAGACCAGGAGGAAGACAGCCGATAAGATAGTAAGGCGCTTTCTTTTGCAAACCTCCACACCCCAAGGTAGAAGAGGAACGAATAAGTAGGTAAGTTAAAACTTCAAAAAAGAATGCTTGTTGCAAGCAACATCAGCAGTCAAAGTTATAAA
Source organism: Oreohelix idahoensis (assembly GCA_024509875.1). Taxonomy (NCBI): domain Eukaryota; kingdom Metazoa; phylum Mollusca; class Gastropoda; order Stylommatophora; family Oreohelicidae; genus Oreohelix; species Oreohelix idahoensis. The sequence continues at coordinate 86,933 of JAMPIV010006393.1, read as the reverse complement.
ACTCCAAGGGAGGAATTAGAACAGCAATATGTAGAAAGGACTTTGAATATGTCAAGCACCGAATAATAATAATAAATTCTTTAAGCGCCAAACAGGATGCATAAGGCAGAAACCAGTGCTCTCCAGGTTGTTCGTTGTGACGCCACTCCTCTTAACTCTTGCACATTATTTAGGCCCAACGTTCTTCCTTCTCTTATTATTGTTTTTCTAAGTGTTTCTTTTGGTCTTCCTTTTTTCCTCTTACCCTCAGGAACCCAAGTGAGCGCCTGTGGTGGTATTCTGTTGTTTTGCATTCGTAGGACATGACTGATATATGACCACCGTCTTTTCCTTATATAGTCGGAGACATATTTCTGCTTAGAGTCTTCTCTTATTTGTTGTATGTTTGCACCGAATGCCCCTATGATAAATTGAAAAAAACTAGGAATGTTTCAGATGCACTGAAAAGGGGAAGACTGCAAGTTTTTACTGAAACAAACCTTTGGGCATTCATATTTCCATCAGCAATTGTCCCAAGAAGTCTAAACAAAAGTTTTCTTCACAGCTTGGGGTTGCATTTCATTTTGAAAACTGTTCTTGCTAATATTATAAGCCTCTGGCTGCTCATTAACCAACATATCCTTTTCAAAGATTTTAAATATGGAAGATATTTACAAGGTATATTAGTAAACTCTTCTTTGTTGAGGCTACAAACATTCATAAATGGGTGCTTGCATAGAATAGAAGGATTGAAATGGTATAACGAGGTCACCAATGTGGAACTGATGACAAGATCCAGACAAGTTCTTCTTCTTCCTCATTCGCCCTCAGACCTTCACATTTATGACTCTAATAAAGGCAGTAGTCAACTCAAGGTTCCCGACTTCTCCAAACAGTTTTTTGTTGACAGAAGTGGGTTGTTGCCATATGCTACTCCGTTCATTTCTGTAGGTTGGGCAGTACTGCAGCAGGTGTTCGACTGTCATAGGGCTGGTACCGCAGGTGCAGAGATCTGTTGCACCAATTTTGTATTTGTGGTATAGATGGTATCTCAATCTGCTGTGTCCAGTCCGTAGCCGAAAAATGATGACCTGTTCTTTCCTGGATAGTTGATGATATGCGTCATTTTTCAAATGGCCCGGGTGCTCTCTTTCCCATTTGGACGTGAATGTAGCCTTTATAGTAGTCTTTGCCATTGCGTAAGTTGTCTCTATATCATTTTGTTGTAAGGCACCTCCTTCCTTAGCAAGTTTGTCTGCCTCCTCATTTCCTGGTATGTTGCAATGGGCTGGTATCCACTGGATTGTGCACTTGTTGAAGCATTTGGCCAGTCTTTCAAGGGAGATTATCAGATCTTTCAATCCTTTAGCATGGTGGCTCTTCAGCGCTGTTATTACTGAGAGGGCATCTGTAAAGATTACTATCTGTTTTTCTGCCTGTGCTTTGCATTCAATAAGAGTTTCCGCTGCCTGTTTCAGGGCTTCTGCTTCAGCACTGAAGTTATTGCAGTATTTGCCAGTGGCAATTGCCATAGAGTGGATTCTATTCTTTAATTTTATGAGGAGACAAGTTCCAGTGGAACAAGAGATGAGAAGGAGATGGATAGTACACACACTAAGGAAATCTGTTGTGTCCTTGTTATGGAATCCCCAGGGTAAGAGGTTCATCAATGAAAATGTCAAAATGGAAAATGTCAAAAAAATATCAAGAATTCATTCTCTGACCGCAGCACATCTTATGAATACCAACATTTGAGAGAGAAAGAGAGAGATGTGGAAAAGGAGGTTGTGAGAATGTTTAATAGAACTACAACAAGCGAGTCAATCTTACTGATAGCATAGGAGCCATTTCCAGCCAAAGACCAAGAGTTTGGGGATTAATCTCAGCAGATATGACTTCCCAAATGTTGTCTTTGCACTGCAGCAGGTGGAAGGGAAGGCGATATGAAGCAGTTTCAGGCAACAGGTTATGTCCAATCTGAAAATAGACAAGTTTGCATGATGATAGGGTGGCTTCCATTTTTTTGTTATTATTTTATTTGTTGTGTTGCGCAGACCTGTCCAGCTTGGCAGAACCTGCCAGGAGTAAAACTCCCGCATGGCATAGCTCTGGGGGTTGTCAGGGTATGCAAGCCACCATACCGCAACAAGGTAAAGACACCACTGATGTCAGACACTGATGATCTTGTCATACCATTTCAAACCTAATCTAAGCAAACACTCATTTATGGAAGTCTGTAACTCTGTGGTTGTTTTTGTTGTTCTCTATGATTTAGAGCAATACAATAGGACTGACTTGACAAATGAGTGGGAGATTCTGATTTTTGTGTTGAACTTGATTTCTTTAGACTTCCATGTATTTCCCAATGCAATGAATGCTCCACTCTTTTGTATTCTTATATCAATGCCAGCTCCTCCCTCTTTGTCTATATTGCTGCTAAATACATGTATGATTCTACATCATGTAGGGGTGTTTCTGAAAGTGTAATCTGGCTATTGTTAGTTATATTTGAAAAGTCTATCTGTAAGACATAAAATTTATGAATGTAAATAAAATATTTATCAAATATAAGCATTTTAAAATGCAGCCATCTACTATGTAAATCGCTGGTATCTGACAGCAAAGGTGCCGGGGTCAATTCATGGTATCGACATGATTCAGTCTACTCAGCTGTATATGGGTACCTGACTTTGCACTTGAGTTAGGGAAGTAAAAGGCAGCGAGGAAGAGAACTGGTCACCCTACCTCTCGATGCTGGACCTAGTATTGTGGTCTCTAACACTTCACCCCTCTATGGCAGTATCTGCCATGGGATTACCTTTTCCTATGTAAAGGTTATAAAATAAAAAAACTTTACATCTCCATTTTCATCAACAACACAGCCAAACTTCTTTATTTCTGCTCCAGCTAAAGGGCTGCACCTTTTGTAAAGGTGAAGGTATCTCAGCAGTTCCAAGCCCTGAAAGTAAACAAAAAGAGCATACACATTACATGATAGATTATCACATGTGAAGATATCACTATAGCTTTTACAATTGCACAGTACAAAACAGCAGAGAGTATTTGCAACTACATCTTCAATGGTACAGGATACATTACACATGAAAGCAACATAACAGGACAACAATAACTAAAACAACAGCAACTGACAAAAAATCAGCACTGCTCAAGGATGGAGCACAATAGAACTCAGAGGACTCTCAAATAACTTTCATAACATTTGAGAGATAATGGCACTGCAATGACAACAAACAAAATCAACCAGATCAAATTCTAACAAAAGAGAAATGTGTCTACAGACAAACTGGCAAATTGTTGACAGTGAAAAATCAAAGGAAGTGTAAGAAAGAAGTAAAGGACAAGATATAGCAAACAGGAAAAATTGGAGTAATAGTATATGTGAAATAAGAGCGTAGGTTAAAGAGGAGAATGGTGAAGTGGAATGAGGAAACTAAGGGAGTATTGAAAACACAACCAGAGAGGATAGAAGGACAAAAGTGGCAAGGAAGATATGACTAAAAACCACTGACGGATCTAGGAATTGTCCAAATCAGAATGATAAGGCCCCCCCCCGCCCCCCCCCCCCCCCCCCCCCCCCCACCCGCCCTCCTCCCCCCCCCCCCGGCCCCCCCCCCCCCCCCCCACCCCCCCCCCCCTTCCATATTTACACATATTGTCCCGCCATGTAGAATTACTTGCAAACTACACTCATAACCTTTAGGGTTCTTACCATTGTCCAGTACCAGACATGTTTTAATTCTTCCATCCTAACGATTACTTACATTTAAGTCCCAATTAGGGGGAAAAATACTGGAGTGGTTGATATAAAATAAAGGTTTTCAAAGTCCCAGGGAAGGGGCGATCGCCCCATCACCACCCATTTGGATCCGCCAATGCTAAAAACACTGGAAACCTATAAATAATGCTTCCCATCTACTAAAACATACATTACACTGCTAAATGTATTCTGTAATCAGTCAGGAAAGACTAATGAGAGATTTATGAAACACTTTGGTGCTTAATACTGTGAAAATAGGATGGAGACAAGTGATCTCTGAGGGGGTCTGACATTTCTGTATAACAATGATAAAATTTGGTAATAGAACATGGGCTGATTTTACATAATAACAAGAATGTTTTTAAATTGGTCAGTCATACCTTTCTCAGGCACAATTAACCTACAGTCAACAGAAACTGATGATCAATCATATGATCAACTTTCTTATGTGAAAAGAACTGGTATTCCATCACTTTTGTGTCTAAACATTGTATTCTTGCAATTTCATAAAAAATATTCTTTACATTTCTTTCTGTGTTGAAATTTATCTGTACAGAATCACTTCCAGAATTTGTTTTATTAACTCGTGAACCCACATTAGACAATCTCTGAAGGACCGAGGACTAGATTGGAACCAGGCCAGGAAGAAGACAGCCGAAAGGATAGTATGGCGCTCTCTCTGTGGCAAACCTCTACACCCAAGGGTAGAAGAGGAACGACTAAGTAGCAGAAGAGGTAGTAGTAGAACTAGTGAACCCTATAAATTTTAGATAGGCTTGACATAGAACTAAGCATACAAGTGACGTAGAACTAAGCATGCACATTTATGCCAGGACCTGCTTAACAACTTCTAGCTCAAATATGTCACGCTTGTTGAGACCAAACTTTTACAATCGTCCCAGTCGTCCATGTTTTTTATGTAAGTACCTCAAAGATGGCTGTATACCACTCCACCTATGTCCTAGTCTTGACGTATGGATGCGAGTCATAGGCAATGACTAGAACACGCACAAGTCAAATCCAAACCTCAGAAATGAGGTATCTGAGAAAGGTGGTTAAAGTAACAAGAAAAGACATGGTCCGCAACCAGACGAAACGTCAAGGCCTAAAAACCTAACCCCTGCAGACCCAAGTAGAACAGTCACAACAAAGATGGTTTGGCCATGTCTGCAGATTGGGAGAAGATCGGCAGCGATGGCAGGTAAGAGAGGCTAAGAGCCAGGGATTCAGACCTCCAGGACGACCCAGAGTCCGCTGGGAGGACAACATTAGACAATCTTTGAAGGACCGAGGACTAGAATGGAACCAGGCCAGGAGGAAGACAGCCGATAGGATAGTATGGTGTTTGCTCTTCCAAACCTCTACCCCTCACGGTAGAAGAGGAACGACTAAGAAAGTAAGTACCTCAATCATCTACCATGTAATTACCATTATTTCCTGCCATATAAGATACTTTTTTTCTTTCTTATAAGAAATCTAAAATAAAATCGCCCTGTGTCTTATAAGGTGATGATTATTGCTATTATAAACAAGCATGTTGTTGTTGTTTGTTTCGCCAATGACTAGAGATTTACTTGCTTTTTTTTAATTTTTTTTTATACCAGTACTTTTGGCAGTCCTTGTTCTGGAATCCCCAGGGGATGAGAGGTAGAGGTAGAAGGAACACATAGAGAAGAGAACTGGAGAGAAATTAAAGGGATGAGGACAACATGGAAAAACCTTGAGCTGATGGCACAGGACAGGATTTTGTTGAAGGCCTAACTCTTTGAGGAGCTGAAGGGGGATGAATGAGTGAATGCCTGATACCTGTAATTTAATGAAAATTTTGCTAAAATGTTAAAATTAATTAACAGGTAAATTTGACACTTGAGGAAAATAACCTTGGTGGATCTGTTAACGTACCGCAATGAATTTAAAGTTTTGTAATATATGAAATAAAATGCTTTTCTGTAAAAAAGGATAAAAGCAATTTTATATGTGCAATATAATAAATAAGCTCCTCTAATATTTTATATTTCCACAATATCTCACTACACAATATAGTGTGTATTATTATATGCCAATGTGTCTTATGTGATGGGAAATACAATAATCTGCATTATTTTATCTATGGCATGAAATAAAATTAATGAGGGCAGCAGTGTAATTAATAATTGAGCACATAGTATCTCTATTACCAGGTGGAAAGTGTAATTAACATAGTCCCTTAGATGAGATGATACAAAATAGAATATTCATGCGATTACAGATAAAGATTATGGTTGCCTAGACACAATGTGTATGACATTAGTGATCACAATTTAATAACAATTCTCCAGAACTAAAGGTCTTTTATATTTGGACATGCGCCCTAATATAACCGACTAGGTTGAACGGGACGCGTCTCGCCAAAATTTTATATTATAATAAAATTTTAAAAATCACAATTTAAAAAAAAAGCTCTGAGATCAATGGAAAATTGGGAACTTAAAAGACCTATCAACACAATCAAAGCTGAATTATGCTAAGTAGATATGTCTACTTAAATTAAATTTTTTTTAAAAAGGAGAACGAACGAACAAACTTTATTTTCAAAATGTTAAGAATTCTGCCCTTCCACTCTCACTTATTTTACATACTATATCCTTTCAGACAGCCTCACTCACCTTTAAAGTCTCTGTACTTTCTTCTCGTTCTTGAATCTTCTCTAAAAGAAACTGCAGCACTTCATAATTGTATGGATGAGTCTGTAGTAACATACACAAAATATTTGAATAAGTTCACTTTTGCCATCTTCTCACAAAACTCAGTTAGACCACTAAGGTCTTTTATATTTGGACTTGGACTCAATATAACCATTGTGTCTAGGTTGAACGAGCACGCCTCGCTAAAAACGAGGCAAAATTTATATTAAAAAAAAATTTACTATATATCCAATAAGAACACCAAAAAATATGAAAGGGGAGGGGGGGGGGGGGGGGGGGGGGGGGGGGGGGCGGGGGGGGGAACTTATAAATCCCTAGGCCACCAACAATATATAGCCATCATTCTTAACCTTTAAAGAGGCTCTGCACCCTTTATAGCAGTGTTTCTTAACCTTTTAGATGTCCCACAGCCTCTTCAGCAGCCTCACACCCCTTTACAGTATCTTAAAAAGCCTCACACCCTTTTACAGTATATTAAGAAGCCTCGTACCCCTTTGCATCATCGAAGCTTCGCATGCCATTATCTTCTAGCTCACAACATATGCCAAAAATGAGAAAAAGAGATATAAATTTGTTTTGGGAAGATTCATGTTGTCAATGTTCTATTGTGTACACAGACATTGGAGTTGTGTACTATTTAAAGTTAACACTCTTCAGACCGGATATTTCACTTATTTTGACTTTGAAATTACACGCAGAAAAACGTAAACACCGAATTTGTCCGTCCGCCATTTTGGATTTTTTCCGATCAACTCGACTTAACAGGTCGTAAACAAAATGCAGTCTGAAAATGACTACAATTCATCTAGTGATGTAGATTCCTGTTTTGATGATTATTCAGAGGACTTGGAAACGTCTGATGAGTTGTATGGCGAAAATACAGCTCAGAACAACTCAGATCACCAGCTGTACATGTTAAGGTAATGTTACTTCGTTAACGAAATGACAGCAGATTTTGAAAAATAGTAAAACAGTCGTTATAGTGGGCTATTGTAGTCTGTAGCCTCGCTTTTACTGGGGTGTGAACCGCTGACTAAAGGATGTTGATGGTGTCGTAGTGACAACGGTCCAACACGGGCGATGCTATTTGGACTTGACAATAATAACGCGAATTGTTTCTTTCTTGGAACGTGAAGGAAGGACTTCAATAACAAGCAGGCACGTCAACGAGTGCCAATACGGGTATGAACGAACTCGTCATGTCGATTGGCAACAACATATTTATTTTGGACGAATCACGTAGACAATAGATTATACGAGACAGTACGTTCATAGTGGTTTCACAGTTCATAAAAAATGCATGGATCAATGATAGGAAATATAGAGCTTGTAGGTTCATGGTTTCTTCAAACAATCTAACGGTTTTGACCTTTCGTTAGTGATAAAGCTTCTAAGGTCATCCATATAATAAAATCTGCATATGTCTATTTCGGACCTGTAACGTGGTCCTGGTACATGTTAATTCTGGTGTCTGTAACCAGTCATGATCCTGGCCTTCACTATATGTGATAATACAGCATAAGTTAATTATAATACTTGGTTCATCTCTCGTGAACGCCGTGTCACGTATGACGGCGCTTCCATACTCTAAATCAATGAGCCGCTCTGACGGAGCATTAAATCCTTCAAAGCCTTAGGATACTATCAGCTCAGTATCAAGTTGATCCATTATAACCCCTCCTGAACGAGAAGGGATTAGCTAGATACCAACGTCTAACACTGTCACTGGAAATCATATTAAAACTATATTCAATTATAACAATCACTGGCACTGACTTACGCAGGGGTAAGCCGACAAGGGCTTCTACTCAGAAGTCCTGTCCCAGAAATATACTTGCCCCATTATGATGGGTACATAAACAAATCAACAGACTCTCTGTCTGGAAATATGAGATGCGGTGTCCATTTCAACCTTTGACGTCATCTGGCTTGCTTGGACACAAGCGCGCACGAATTCAACTACACCAAATTGTGCATATTCGTGCGTGACAGAAGACATTTATAAAAACTAACATCAACATAAGTTGGTGCGTACTCACTCAACCGAAGTAGACCCTGATGACTACCCGTGAGTGTTAAGGATACAAAAAAGGAGGCATCAAGTCAGTATAGCTGCTTTCTGTTTGTTTTTGAAAAAAAAAAGAAACAAATATTTCACCTTTCAAACAGTTAACAAAGAACTCATGGCACCAGGAAATAAATGTAAAGTGGATCTGACGTAACTTCTGAATCAGCTGATTTTTCTGACCTCATTTGCCCTGTGTCTCTGCTTTTAAAAATTATTATTTACATCATATGACTTTATTATTGACAGTATTCCTTTGTACGGAAAATGTAATGTGTGTCAATTTTCCTGTGTACACTAAACTGTAACTTTGAATTCTATTGTTAATCTGTAAAAATTAATTTTAAATTGTTCTTCTTGCAGATGTTTTAGGTTATGATGGACTTGAAGGCCCACCTTCCAACCCTCCACCTTTTTCGCCTGAGAGGGTTCCAGTCTGCAACTGTCAGAGGTAAGCACCAGAGAAAATACAAAGCAGTTTTTTAGACCCATTGACTTCTTCAAACTGTAATTTTATGAAAGAATATAAGAAAATATATATAAGAAAAGGGTGTTTTCTTTTTGACAGTATATTAGAGACAAGCCAACAAAATGGGGGATGAAATTATGGGTTCTTGCTGATGCTTTTAGTGGATATAATTTGATGTTTATTTAGGTAGGATCACTGCAAATGGACCATTTGGTTTAGCTTATACTGTAGTTAGTTATGAAAGTAGTGGACAAGAGTGACCACCCAATTAACAAGTACAATGTTTTGAGAAAGACCAATAAATATTGGAAAACTCTTTTTTTTTCATTTTCTGGATATTGCTATGGTAGATGCTTACATTTTATTTCAAGACTAGCAGAAAAAACACCCAGATGTGGAAGACCAGCTAGATATGGTCAGCTAGATTTTACAGAAGAACTAATCCGGAATTGGGGAACATAAGTTTGTATGATGATGCACTACTCGCTTCAAAGCCACCAGTTTTTCTCGGCACACCATAGACCCCAAGTTTACAGAGACAAAAAGAAGTTGTAAGCTTTGATATCAGATTGTAAAGATTGAAAGAAAAATAAAAAGTTAAATGTAAAGTTTGTGATTTTTTTTAAATGTTTTCATGCAGGAAGGAATTGTCTGTCAGAATACCACAAGCCTTAGTAGGAAATATATAAAGATGTGTTGAGTCTTTATTATGTCACTCTCATAACTGATTTTATTTATGTGTTAGTGATCATACAGTGTTACACTAGAAATATGTCTACTGAAGTCATATTTCATTATTTTAGCTAAGATGTTGCAGCTACCTAAAATAACTGTAATGTATTCAGTGGAAGATTTAAAAAAAAAAATTTTTTTTTAAAGCATAGTTATGTAACATTTCAAAAAAATTTGCATAATTTTATTATTTAATGTTGAATTGTTTTGGAAATGTAACATATAATGCAGAAATGGTCAGACTACAATAAAATATGACTGTTGTTAATTGTTCTGATAATACTTTATTTTTTTCTTCTTTGTGAAATATCATGTTTATAATTTTTGTGTATTTTTCCTGTTGACTTTCCTTCAATTTTTTAAAACTCACATCAATATAAATTTTTAAAATATTAATTTTACATCTAAATATGGTAGTCTGTTCAATTACAAACAATTTGATGTATAACACTCTTGGGTAGACTTCAAATATATTTAGTGCACAAAGTGAGCCTGGAAATATGAGGAGCTGGCTGTATGCATATGAATTAATGACTGCTTTGTATAAGTAATTTTGAGCGGTTTTTTTTTCATCCAGCTGCAGATAGTAAAAAGATAACTCGCACTAATATTCAAAACTTTGTGAAGAAAGTTAATATTTTAAGTACAATATATTCAAAAGTAAAGAATGACAGAAATAATTTTAAATTGTATAATAAATATTAGAATATGCGAAAACTGAGCATTTTATAATTGATAGTAATCATGAGTTTATTAGATTAATGAGCCTAAAGCTGCTGCTTCATTTCAATATTTTATGTTTACGATAAATTCACTTTCTAAAATATCAGGCACAGCTTGCACCCCCAGAAGTCGGGCTGTGCACCCTAAGGGGTCCATGCACCCCTGGTTAATTTTGTAATACTGACTTCCATACAATTTTTCTTCACTTTGTATTTTCTACAGAGTTTTACTGCAGTTGCCCCCTTTTTTAAATGTTATACACACTGTATTAGAGGTAGGCTATATCTGTAAACAGACACCCACTTAGCATTGCTAAATCATTAAAACAAAATTTTAAATATGGGGTTCTACATTGAAAAACACACTGTGGCCAAACTAAATTTTTTTCCCATTTTCATCCTGTAGGTGTTTGCACAAAGTAAGCTGTAGTTTTCGTAATTGTTTACAGATTTTTATGAATTACACGTCATTTTAAAGATAAATGAATGTACTATTACAATAAATACCATTTGTAATAGAGATTGTTGCTATTTAATGGCCCTCCGATGGCCGAGGACTTGCAATATTTCCACAATTATAACTGCTTGCGCCCCATCTCTATCAAAATCACTATTTCAATCAATGTGCACACCGTTTTCACACTTGTCCTCGTCGCTAGATCTATCAGTCAATTGTTGAAACAAGTTTCTAGCCTATTTAGCAGTTAGACGAGATGTACAAGCATTTCTTGTGGTCATATCACTAGTTGCCATGGTAAACAGTTTTACACGATTTGGTAACTAACCCAAAACACTGAAAAAAATGAACATAACATCAATTTTCCAGTGTTCTACAATAGCCATGCTTTGAGAATTTGTTTTCCGGTAGCAACTTAAAATCTCGAACCAGATCAGAAAGTGTTTCAGTACAATTTTCATTCGTTTTATTATTAAAATTAGATGGACGCTCTGAGCGGCTCGCGGTCCAAATGATAGGATTTCAAAAGCCGGTCCCACCAGCTCGCGGTAGTTAATGTGTTAATCAGTCAGCCCTGCAAGGCTCTTGTAACCACATAGTTTAAAACTAGGGCTGGGATTGATTAAAAAATCTTAATCGATTAATCAAATTTCTTTAATCAAAGGTTAATCGGTCAATTTTGAACAATTTAATAGATTATAAAAAAAACCATAAATAACAATTTTTTAAATCACCAAGGACTTTAATTATTTTACTAGTTATAAGGCAACATTGTCCTGAAAATATAATGATAATACTGAAAAGTACAACCAATCAATTTATTATTACTGACCATACTTGCCAAACTCCATATCACAAACCTTTAACATAGCAAATGCTCTCGCATTTAAGCTAAAAACATAAACATTGCTAAAAATATAATAATTGATTAAAATTGGTTTTATCAATTAAAAATAATAATTAATTGTTAAAAATCCCAGCCCTATTTAAAACTAATTGTTACATAAATCACTGATACAAGAGCACATAAAGGCTTTGTTGCGAGCTTCCTGTAGGGCAGCGGTTCTCAAAGTGTGGTCCTCCGATCCCTAGATGCATTCAGGGGGTCCGTGAGGTCAAAACTATTTTCATAATAATCTAAGACGATATTTGCCTTTTTTACTCTTTCACAGATATACAGGTGTTTTCCAGAGGTTACATGATGTGTGATGATACCATCGCTTTGACAGCTAATAGAATGTGTGCTTGAGTATTTTTTTGTTTTCTAGAAGTTTCTAAGGTAGCAGGTTTAGGGTATAACTACAAGGGGCTTGACATAAGTCTTGGGCCTGACCATGAAGGACATGTCACAGAGAGCTGAAATTTTGTATAGTGTTTATTCCTTTTCAATATAGCCACTGTCTGAATTGACACACTTCTGCCATCTCTGCTTGACCTTGAAAAGACCTTGGGAGTAAAACACCCTATTTTTCAAACTAAACCAGTCATCACATGCCAGTATAACTTCTTCATCGCTGTCAAAATGATTTCCTTTTAGATGTTTTTTAAGATTTGGGAATAGAAAAAAGTCTGATGGAGCCAAATCTGGAGAATATGGTGGGTGTGGAAGAATTTCAATATTCAAATCGTTGGCTGCTAGCTGCACAAGCCGTGCTTTGTGAGAGGGCGCGTTGTCTTGAAGCAAAGGAAGATTTTGAGTGCGCGTTATCCCTCGTTTCCTGATCACAACCTTTCTTAGTTTGGTGAGAAGATCTGCATAGTACTGTCCATTAACTGTGTTGCCACGAGGCAGATAATCTTTGAACAGGACACCTTTGGCATCCCAAAAAACAGTCAGCATCACTTTTCCTGCAGATTTCTGCGCTCTCGGCTTGACAGGTGTTGGGGAGCCCGGGGTTTTCCATTGCATGCTGGCAATTTTGGATTCGGGGTCATAATGGTGTACCCAAGTCTCATCTACTGTCACAATGGTCTCCAAAAAGTTTTTTGACTGACACTTTTTGAGCAACTGTTGACAGCAATTTACCCTCGTTTGCTTCTGTTCATGTGTCAACAGTCGCAGAACCCAGCGTGCACACACTTTTCTCATGTTCAGTCTTTTGTGTAAAATTCTATAAACTGTTCTTTCATTCAGTTTTACTCTACTAGCTATCTCCACAATTGTCATTTTTCGATCCTGGTCAATGATTTTCTTCACTCTTGTTGAATTTTCATCGCTGCACTCTGGGGCTGGTCTACCAGATCTTGGCAGATCAGCAACATTTGAGCGGCCACACTTAAACCGTTGGCACCAGTTTTTTTTACCGAAGTACGAGTATATGAAGGACAAGAATCACGAAACACTGGTTCCATCTCCCTGTGTATTTCTGTAGGTGTTTTTCCCTGAAACATCAGAAATTTTATCACAGCTCTGGCCTCCTTCTTTTCCATTGTTTTGTCAAATCTTTGGAGCAGCAGATCTGGTCAATAGGGTACATTGTGCCGTGCACTGTAGCGGGAAAACCCATTGAAGAAACAAACGCGTACTTCACACATTCAGTGCAAATATGATGAACTTTAAATGTGCCAAGTTTTATCTTCCTCCTTCATGGTCAGGCCCAAGACTTATGTCAAGCCCCTTGTATATGCATTTTCGAATAGGGTAAATATCGATAGACATAACCCACAAAAACAAATGCTCTTTGGGGTCCTCAATAATTTTTAAGAGTATAATGGGGTCTTGAGACCAGAAAGTTTGAGGAACACTGCTGTAGAGGAACCAACTGCAATGTTGGCTACATGCTCCATAAAAAGCGAAAAGAGAAATGATGATGATGGATCAATCAGTCAGTGCCTTTCACTTGCTTGGATGTAAAGCTCACTAAACACATGTTTTCATTCATCTCTCTCCATCATTTCATTATGTCTTCTTCGGTCTCCCCTTCGCCTATTTCCAAGTGGTTTCTGTGTCAGTGCCTGAAGTCAGTTTCCACAGCAATCATTCAGTTCACCTTCATTTTCTGATATGTTTCAGCAGGCCACAGCCATAGCAATAAATTGTTGCGCCATGGTCCAACTGTGTCTGTTACACCCCTTCACCCTTGCAGTAAATATAGATTAAACAATCTACTTTCCTCCATTTTACTATCTCTAAGGTTTTAATTTCTGACTTTCCTGATATCTAATTTTAAGGATTTTCCTTTTAAGCACCTTTTTATGACTGTCCGTATTCCATTTTGTTTAGTCTTTATGTTTATCTCCTCACAACAAATATTTGTTGGACGAGACCAGGGTTTCTTAACCTGTGGTCCACAGACCCCTTGCGGTTCCATGAATGGATTCTGTGTATTTAACCTAAAATTTAATATGTTTAATTACACTTTTACTTCATTTTTTTTTCTCTAGGAAGGAGTCCATAGCCTTTATCGGACAATCAAAGGGGTCCATAGCCCCTTTAATGGACAATCAAAGGGGTCCATAGCCCCTTTAATGGACAATCAAAGGGGTTCATAACTTTAATCGGACCATCAACGGGGTTCATGGCACAAAAATAGTTAAGAAACCCTGGCCTAAACATGTGGACCAAAATCCACACTTCCTTAAGTTAATCTTTCTTGATTCTCAAAATATTTTGTCGTTTAAATGTTGAAAACAAAATGTAGTTGCTGATACTGGACCAAACTGGTTTAATCATTTAATGAGGCTCATGGGCAGAAAGTGATGGATCAGGTGTTTTAGCTATACACTGCCCTAAACAATATGTACCTCTTGGAGTATCTTCTTGAGTATTTTCAATGCATTCCCTTTAAAACACAGGAGCGCATCTTCAGCCTTTTTCAGCACTGCAGCACTCAGCCCATTCTCACAGTGAACAGTCAGGCAGACTTCAAAGAACTGCATCAGGACTGTGTCTAGCTGACAGGCATCCAGGTTGAAATCTCTGTATTATCAATAAAGGAATATTTTATAATACCACATGAATAGTTGGCCGGCATGATGCTGACCACATCACCCCTAGTGTGCTGATGGTCAAGAAAATATGCGCCTAACACCATATTCCCAATATGCCACAATGGGCATGTAATGTCATCCCTTTTACATGAATAGTAGTCATTGGAATAATGAAAGAGGTGGTATGCATATAACAGATGAAAGTATGGAATTAATTAAATAAAAAAATTTTATTTTAAGAATGAGCGGGGAGAGGAAACAAGAGACGGAAACAAATATATGCTTGTATGAGGGGCGTTCAGAAAGTAATGCACCACATCATTTTTCTCAGGAGCTGTTTATTCAAAAAGCATGAAATTTATACACAATTTACATGGATATGTCATGTAAACATCGGTATTATTCAACATAATCCCCATCAACTTGTACGGCTTTATGCCAGCGTGAAACAAGTGCATGTATTCCTAGCCCGTACCAGATTTTGTCTTAATCATGTAGCCATTTCTTTGCTGCATGAATTACTCCTTCATCATCTTCAAACCTTGTCCCACGGAGTGCATCTTTAAATGGACCAAATAGATGAAAATCAGAGGGTGCCAAATTGGGACTATAGGGTGGATGGGGTAGTACAGTCCAACCCAATTTGGTGATTGCTTCCCGTGTTGCCAGACTTGTGTGAGGTCGTGCATTGTCGTGAAGGAGAAGTAG
Source organism: Oreohelix idahoensis (assembly GCA_024509875.1). Taxonomy (NCBI): domain Eukaryota; kingdom Metazoa; phylum Mollusca; class Gastropoda; order Stylommatophora; family Oreohelicidae; genus Oreohelix; species Oreohelix idahoensis. The sequence continues at coordinate 71,409 of JAMPIV010006393.1, read as the reverse complement.
GTCTGCTGGATTCTTGTGCGGCCGAACTCTGCGAAAACGTTGATTGAGTTTTTTCAATGTCTTAATGTAAGCTTGCAAATTGATTGTCTCTCCTCTTGGCATAACGTCCACAAGAATCACACCTTCAATGTCCCAAAAGACAGTGATCATGACCTTTCCAGCTGAAGGAATTGTCTTGAATTTCTTTCTTCGTGGTGATTGCGGATGATGCCACTCCATTGACTGTCTTTTTGTCTCAGGTTCAAAATGATGTGCCCAGGTTTCGTCACCTGTAACAATCTTAGCCAAAAAGTTCTCTCCATCAGCATTGAAATGCTCCAACAATTCAGAAGAAATTGCTTTCCTTTGCAATCGGTGGTCATTTGTGAGACTTCGGGGAACCCATCTTGCGCAAACCTTAGAAAATCCGAGAGTTTTTATAACTGCATTTGCACTACCAATGCTGACTGACAGCTGTAAGGCCAATTGTTGAGTAGTGATTCGCCTATCAGTAAGAATAATGCCCTCAGCGCATTTCAACATTTCTGCATTGGTGGCTGTGGCAGGACGTCCACAGCGCGGCTGATCAAGCAGCTCCGTATCTCCACTTCCTGATTCTTTGATTCTCTGAACCCAGTGACTGACTGTACTCCTGTCGACTGCAAAACTTCCATACACATCACTGTGATGGAGTTACTGTGATTTAGTCTTCAATAGGCCCCATTTTGAGTTTGCCATTTTTGTCTTCCCTCTATTAAAGATTGGGAAGTATTCTTTTTCTCTCTGAATAATAGGGGTGTTTAGATTTTTTCTGTAGGTAAAGTAATTGCAGGTTTTTTTCTATAGGGATTAACGTAAGTTAGTACTGAATGGCACCAGTCGGCCTATTTCTAAATATCGCGATCTTGAAATTCCATTTTTTTGCGTTGTTAAATTTATCGCGGTCATTTTTCGTGGGGAAGGGGAGATGACCCCTACCCAGGTAACGCCCAACTTTCTGCTCACGCTAGCGGACGACGTTAGGTAACGTTACGTAGCCGGAATTACGCGCGCATTTAAAGGAAGCAAGAATACACTGGTTCTAAATTTAGAGATGAGCGCATGGAAAATTTTAGAGTATCTTTAATTCTATTGGTTGTAGGGAGACGCCTAGCCTCAAGTAGGTCGGGGGTCAGAGCAGGAAAATCTAAGATAAAGTAGCGCTTTTCGATTTTAGCGGTCTCTTCCTGCAGTAATCCTGGGCCGTGTATCAAGCATATTGTCGGCTTCTAACGCTGAACGCAATATTTGGTATGTCTATAATTTAAAGTAGCGTGGTAATTAAATCTAGTTCTCTAATAGAGCCTTAGTCCGTTCTAATTTAATTTATTTTTGAACTTTATAACTTGTAACGCCATCATTTATTTCTACAGTGTCTATGAGTGATAAAGAGATATTACGTAGGTGTGCTCCGTAGATTTAATAGAAAGTCTGTAGACATACACGCATCCTAGATTTATATTAATTTACAGAATATTCTGAAGCACGTGTATTTTATTTCATTGAGAGATTAATTCTGATAAGTCTCCTAATAAAATACGGGAACGGATTTTTTCGGGAAAAGTTAATCACGTGGTTTATCGGGATTTATTGGAGTAGAAATTCTGGATGGATAGAGTAGATATTAAATATTTTTCTATCGGGGGAGTTAAAATATAATTGCAGGGAAAACCACGTGGGGTAGAGGTGAAAGGAAAATTATGGTGCCTTAAGTGGTTGTGTAATTAAATATTATGCAGAGTAGTATTTGATTTTTGTGTTATGGAATTTAATGAGTTCTAGGTAATATAGTCTATAGAGATAGATATATTTCTGTGTATAGAAATGTAATATATAAATGTAATGGTGAATTTTAATCATTGATGTGCAGTTAATTGTTGTGCATTTTTATCATAAGGGGGAAACGATGATAAGGTCCTGTGACCGCTTACAGAGTTAAAGTAGGCCTAAGTACGGGAGGTTTCCCTACCTGTTTTTAATGTTTTAAGGCCTGAGCAAGCTGTGTATAATTAGTATTGATCAGTGAGTCGGGTTTACTAGACAGACAGGGTGTAGTCGGGGGGGGGAGATGACCCAGAGTCAGTAAATATTTACGTATCGTCGTGCACAAGAGAGGGGAAATGGTGGAGCAGTATTCGTTCGGGTGTTTACATGTTTGTGCTAGATTGGAGTGTGACTGAAGCATCCACTGTTTACGTTTTATATGTAAGTTTATTATATGAAAGTATTTTGGTATTGTAGTACAGAGTGGCATGTCTTTTGTGTCCACAGCAGTGGTCACGGCCCGAAGAGCGGGAGTTGCCAATAAATCTTGTTCCTGACAGCTGGCAAAGGTAGCCAGTCTTCTCAAGAGAGAGAGAAAAACGCCAGAGGCGTAAGAGCTTGTACCGTGGAGGGGTATCGGCTCTGAGTATTGTGGCCCCAGAGAGAGGGAGCGAGGAAGAGCAGGTCGAGACAGCGACGCAGTCTTCAGTGAAAAGGGTTTTCTTAAGACCCGGAGCTCTCAGCTCATATACACACCCATCGAACCCAAGCAAGCGGGTTGGTGTGTCGTTTTTTTAGCTTCGGTAACTACCGAAGGGCCTAAACCCAAATGAGGGGTAATATAGCAAAGGAGAATCAGCTTTCTTTTCGCCAAATAGAGAAGCCTCTACAGTCTACGGCAAGTGCCTAGTCGTCAGAACCAGGAAGAAAGGGATATCATTTCCAGGTTGCTGAAATGAAACGAGAGCAGCAAGGCAGAAGTGGAGAGAGATGGTGAAAAATAGATCAGGGACCTGCAGAGTCTCATAATATTCTTAGAGGATAGCCTCTGAGCCTTAGAGTTAGAAAAAGTCTATTACATAGCAGTGCAGAGTGTGACTTAGTGGCGTATACCGCTGACAGAGTTAGCAGCTGTGCAGATAGTCTTCATGAAGGGTCAGCAGCCATTGACTTTAGAGATAGTAGTGTAATAGAGAGTGGTGGCTACAGTTGAGGGCCACTAAATTAGACTGTAGTTAAGATCACTTATCATTTTTTAAATTTTGTCCCCAGCAGGGTGTATGAAGGAGTGAAAGTGGTTGGAGTTTTAAATTTGGTGTGCTTATAATCAAATTTGAGTTTTTTTTGTTTTTCCAGGTCGGTGCAACCTTGCACGATATATGCTTTTCTTTATTTGTTACTATGTTATGAAAATTCTGTTGATTTGTATAATAAACTTATTTAATGTTCACTGGATCAGCTTCGTCACTGTATAGTCCTTAACTGTTGTCTGTACAGTGGTGTCTGTAGTGTTAGTTTAACCTTATCTCCTTTAGTCTGTTAAAGGTAGCCAGAGGTGGTGAGTTTATAGCATTTCTTTAGTCACGATTTGGCGAGGAAGATTTAATTTCGGTTATCCTCCTCGGGCCAATAGACTCACCTTACTACATTCACTGTCATTTCTCATAATTAATCTATTATCTTAGTCTTTTCTCACACTAGGGTTTTGTCCTACCCTTGGGCATAACTCTAACTTAAATCCAACTCGTGACAAAGTGGGTGGCGATCGTCCTTGGGATCAGCTTTGTAGGATCAATTCTGGGATCTTATCTAGATTGACAGATTGTTTTCTATAGGAAGTCTGAGAATAGATTCTTTCAATATCCCCTAGACAGAGCTAGTAGAACTGATCCAGTAATAAGTTTTTTCCACAGAAAGTTTTTCCACAGGTTGCAGGCAGTTGGATTGTAGTGATAGGTTAGTTATAGAACTTAGAGGTAATTGATGGCTAACTAATTTTTTTCTTAACAGGAAGGTAGAATTTTTAGTAGCTGAATAACAATATTTTTCAGGTAGTTATTAGTCAGACTGGTGCTGAGTTCGGGTTTTGGGACCGAGGTTATAGAGATAGCATTCCTCAGTAGGTAACAGGTAATTCCTTCTTTTTTTTTTTTCTCTTTCTGTCATTTCTTGTCTTTGGTAAGCTACAGCAGTTACAGGTAAGATGGCAGATATGGCCAAGTTACGAGCTGCCTGGCGCGACGCTGCTCAGGACATGGGAATGGACAAGGAGGAAACTAAGGCCTACATGATCAGAGAAAATGATAGGCATAATCAGAAAGAGGAAAGGGAAAGGGCAGCAGAAGTTGAGGAAAGAAAAAAAATGCAGCAGAATTTGAGGAAAGAAAAAGGGCAGCAGAAGTTGAGGAAAGGGAAAAGGCAGCAGAAAGACAGCACGAACTTGCCATGCGTTCTCTGGAACTGCAGCTCAGGTCTTCAGAGGGCAGTTCGGCTAATGGAGATTCCCCCGGAGCAGTGGCGATAGACACCTCAGGAAATGGAGGCCCCCGGATGGCAGCCATGAATTTTCCGATGGACTCTTTCCCTAACGGGAATGAGAAAATTGACATATTCCTGGAAAAATTCGAACGGATGGCAAAGGCATATGGGTTGGATGAAGGTCTTTGGTGTCTAAAGTTATCGCAGTCCCTCAGAGGTCATGCATATGACGTCTACCACAAGTTGCTCATAGACGACCAGAACAACTTCGAGGCACTACGGAACGCGTTGTTGCAAAGATTCCAGTGGACCCCCCGTAAATGCCAAACCATGTTCCGGGAAAGTCGTCTGGAGAAGGGAGAAAGCTTTCCTCAGTTTGCTGAAAGGCTGCGGAATTACCTCACTCGCTGGAGAGAGTTGTCGGGACTGGCTAAATCCTTTGAAGGATTAGAAGAGTTAATAATGGTGGAACAAATCAAGGCAAACATGTCTCCTGATTTGAGGAGGTACCTGGCGGAGCAGGGCGCCCAGCAACTGGACCAGATCATTCTGTTTGCTGAAAGGTTCCAGACGGCACAGGCCGAAGTACTGGGCCAGAAACGAAAACACCCAGACCCGCCAGTCCAGGACAAAGGAGCTTCATCGTCACAGTCGTCTTCTCATGCTCACCAGCAGCAGGGGCCTTCACGCAAGGAGCCCAATTCCGGTCATAACCTGCGCCCCCAGCCTCCCAACAGATCACAGGGGCCAAACTCTCAGGACTCCGCCCGAAACCGAGGAGATAATGAGAGATACTGTCGAAATTGTCGGACCACTTCACATTGGACCTCCAGGTGTATGAATAAACCACCCGTGCATCATGCAGCTTGCTTAAGGCCTGTGAGAGCGACGAGAGGGAACACCTGGGAACCCATTCAGTCAGAGAAGTTGTTCTCCAACAGCGGACCAGCAGAAGTGAACGGGACTGCGACTACATGTCTATTCGACAGCGGTCTTACATACCCCAGCATAGTTGCCCGACATCTGGTGAAGCCCGGGCAAATGACAGGGGAGAAAGTTGATATTGGTGGCGTTTTAAGGAAAGGGGCCTCACAGCGCTTTCCAGTAGCCAATATTGAGGTGAAGTGCAAGTTTGTGCGTGGCACAATTAAAGCGGCTGTAATGGCACAGCCAGCTTACGACTTCATCCTAGGGGCCCCACATTTAGTTTTGGGAACCCCTATTACACCGATCCTTGCTGAAGCAAGGGGGCCTACTACAGGCCAGATAAGTGAACAGGGAGAACCCCTAATTCACGGAGCCCCGAGCGAGCTCGAACATCCATGTCTTGTTAAGGAGAGGTTAGGAGCCTCTAAGGACAGCGGTATGTTAAATGCAGAGGCGTATTCGCCTGTCAGCCCTGTTCATCCTAACGGACAAACAGAGGTGACGCCTCTGATTTTGGAAATACATTCTTTGTTGTCGGGAATTAGGCCCCCGATGGTATTAGCTCCTTCAGGAGAGGGACATACTGACAAGAACTGTATCACATATGTCAACGACCAGCGCACTCTTAAAAGGGCACAAGACGGCGAATCGAGCGAACATATGTTTCCAACCAGCCCTGGAGCCCCATCCGACCAGCACTTTACTCAAACGGAGGAGGACAGTGATCTGAGTGTCCGTTTGCCTATAAACGGAGATGGGCCCCACAACTCTCGTATCTCGTTTACAGGAAACGACCCGCGTAACGAGGAGCCTGAAAAATTGGCTATATCTTCCAATTTGTTTCAAGGAACATTGGAACCAGTCCCTGAGTACTTTATCTCAGATACTCCGCGATCTAACGGGATCTTAAACCGTCAAGTGTCACTGCAGGACACGTTCCAACTGACGCCAGTAACTCTCACAGGGGAGGGCAAGGTTGAAGGTAGAACCAGGGTGTTAGACGGAGGACTCCCGTGGTCTACATTTTCCTCTCACGAACTTTTCAGGCCAGAAAAGAGTGAGGAAAGCGGCCGTACGAATTTGCAAGGAGCTATGTTAGCGAGCTCTGTCCCTCTTCATGTTGGTAGGGGAAGAGCGATCACAGAACCACTGCCAGGGGCAGATACTACCTATCTTGTTCCAAAGATAGAAGCTACTGGGATCAGTAAGGATTCAGTAGACACCCAGAAAATGAACGGAAACCCTGTGTCAGAAATACACGAGATTTCTCAGGTTCATTGCAAGGTACCAGCGGTCACAACCCCGCTGGCGAGCAGCTCCATAGTCGGCATCGCCAGGCCTCTACAGAGCCAGTCGGTCAGGTCGGTTGATCAGGTCAGTCTGTTGAGAAACATAGCCAGGGAAGTTTTAGACCCACCATGGGACGGCACAGGTCCAGGGAGAGAACAGCCCTTCAACAGAAGCATGGGAGTAGATAAGGAGAGAAAGAAGGAGAGAATTGTGCGCGGGTCTTTGGACAATGGTGAACAGTTACGCACGGTTTCGGTGACTGCTGACCCAGTCAGTCAGCTGGATACCAGTAACAATACCTTACCGCTCACCGTTAGGAAAGTACGGGGAAGAACTCGCAGGAGAGGAAAGGTGAAGAAAGAACTTGGGAGTGCGGCAGCCAGGGAAAATCCCAGTAGTGACTCTGAAACTTCAGCGATTTCAGACAGCTCAGGAGACATAGATAGGGGCCAATCTGAACACCAAGACCACAGTAAATTAGATCGGCAGGCTCCGACCTCGAAGGGTGGGGTAATGTGACGGAGTTACTGTGATTTAGTCTTCAATAGGCCCCATTTTGAGTTTGCCATTTTTGTGATGGAGTTACTGTGATTTAGTCTTCAATAGGCCCCATTTTGAGTTTGCCATTTTTGTCTTCCCTCTATTAAAGATTGGGAAGTATTCTTTTTCTCTCTGAATAATAGGGGTGTTTAGATTTTTTCTGTAGGTAAAGTAATTGCAGGTTTTTTTCTATAGGGATTAACGTAAGTTAGTACTGAATGGCACCAGTCGGCCTATTTCTAAATATCGCGATCTTGAAATTCCATTTTTTTGCGTTGTTAAATTTATCGCGGTCATTTTTCGTGGGGAAGGGGAGATGACCCCTACCCAGGTAACGCCCAACTTTCTGCTCACGCTAGCGGACGACGTTAGGTAACGTTACGTAGCCGGAATTACGCGCGCATTTAAAGGAAGCAAGAATACACTGGTTCTAAATTTAGAGATGAGCGCATGGAAAATTTTAGAGTATCTTTAATTCTATTGGTTGTAGGGAGACGCCTAGCCTCAAGTAGGTCGGGGGTCAGAGCAGGAAAATCTAAGATAAAGTAGCGCTTTTCGATTTTAGCGGTCTCTTCCTGCAGTAATCCTGGGCCGTGTATCAAGCATATTGTCGGCTTCTAACGCTGAACGCAATATTTGGTATGTCTATAATTTAAAGTAGCGTGGTAATTAAATCTAGTTCTCTAATAGAGCCTTAGTCCGTTCTAATTTAATTTATTTTTGAACTTTATAACTTGTAACGCCATCATTTATTTCTACAGTGTCTATGAGTGATAAAGAGATATTACGTAGGTGTGCTCCGTAGATTTAATAGAAAGTCTGTAGACATACACGCATCCTAGATTTATATTAATTTACAGAATATTCTGAAGCACGTGTATTTTATTTCATTGAGAGATTAATTCTGATAAGTCTCCTAATAAAATACGGGAACGGATTTTTTCGGGAAAAGTTAATCACGTGGTTTATCGGGATTTATTGGAGTAGAAATTCTGGATGGATAGAGTAGATATTAAATATTTTTCTATCGGGGGAGTTAAAATATAATTGCAGGGAAAACCACGTGGGGTAGAGGTGAAAGGAAAATTATGGTGCCTTAAGTGGTTGTGTAATTAAATATTATGCAGAGTAGTATTTGATTTTTGTGTTATGGAATTTAATGAGTTCTAGGTAATATAGTCTATAGAGATAGATATATTTCTGTGTATAGAAATGTAATATATAAATGTAATGGTGAATTTTAATCATTGATGTGCAGTTAATTGTTGTGCATTTTTATCATAAGGGGGAAACGATGATAAGGTCCTGTGACCGCTTACAGAGTTAAAGTAGGCCTAAGTACGGGAGGTTTCCCTACCTGTTTTTAATGTTTTAAGGCCTGAGCAAGCTGTGTATAATTAGTATTGATCAGTGAGTCGGGTTTACTAGACAGACAGGGTGTAGTCGGGGGGAGATGACCCAGAGTCAGTAAATATTTACGTATCGTCGTGCACAAGAGAGGGGAAATGGTGGAGCAGTCTTCGTTCGGGTGTTTACATGTTTGTGCTAGATTGGAGTGTGACTGAAGCATCCACTGTTTACGTTTTATATGTAAGTTTATTATATGAAAGTATTTTGGTATTGTAGTACAGAGTGGCATGTCTTTTGTGTCCACAGCAGTGGTCACGGCCCGAAGAGCGGGAGTTGCCAATAAATCTTGTTCCTGACAGCTGGCAAAGGTAGCCAGTTTTCGCAGAGAGAAAAGTCGAAAAACGCCAGAGGCGTAAGAGCTTGTACCGTGGAGGGGTATCGGCTCTGAGTATTGTGGCCCCAGAGAGAGGGAGCGAGGAAGAGCAGGTCGAGACAGCGACGCAGTCTTCAGTGAAAAGGGTTTTCTTAAGACCCGGAGCTCTCAGCTCATATACACACCCATCGAACCCAAGCAAGCGGGTTGGTGTGTCGTTTTTAGCCTCGGTAACTACCGAAGGGCCTAAACCCAAATGAGGGGTAATATAGCAAAGGAGAATCAGCTTTCTTTTCGCCAAATAGAGAAGCCTCTACAGTCTACGGCAAGTGCCTAGTCGTCAGAACCAGGAAGAAAGGGATATCATTTCCAGGTTGCTGAAATGAAACGAGAGCAGCAAGGCAGGAGAAGTGGAGAGAGATGGTGAAAAATAGATCAGGGACCTGCAGAGTCTCATAATATTCTTAGAGGATAGCCTCTGAGCCTTAGAGTTAGAAAAAGTCTATTACATAGCAGTGCAGAGTGTGACTTAGTGGCGTATACCGCTGACAGAGTTAGCAGCTGTGCAGATAGTCTTCATGAAGGGTCAGCAGCCATTGACTTTAGAGATAGTAGTGTAATAGAGAGTGGTGGCTACAGTTGAGGGCCACTAAATTAGACTGTAGTTAAGATCACTTATCATTTTTTAAATTTTGTCCCCAGCAGGGTGTATGAAGGAGTGAAAGTGGTTGGAGTTTTAAATTTGGTGTGCTTATAATCAAATTTGAGTTTCTTTGTTTTTCCAGGTCGGTGCAACCTTGCACGATATATGCTTTTCTTTTTTTGTTACTATGTTATGAAAATTCTGTTGATTTGTATAATAAACTTATTTAATGTTCACTGGATCAGCTTCGTCACTGTATAGTCCTTAACTGTTGTCTGTACAGTGGTGTCTGTAGTGTTAGTTTAACCTTATCTCCTTTAGTCTGTTAAAGGTAGCCAGAGGTGGTGAGTTTATAGCATTTCTTTAGTCACGATTTGGCGAGGAAGATTTAATTTCGGTTATCCTCCTCGGGCCAATAGACTCACCTTACTACATTCACTGTCATTTCTCATAATTAATCTATTATCTCAGTCTTTTCTCACACTAGGGTCTTGTCCTACACTTGGGCATAACTCTAACTTAAATCCATTTCAACGGTTTAGGGCAGCCGTATTATTTGGCCGGTTGCGATGCAATTTGGTGCACACAATTGGCACATGCCATATTTGAAGTGTGCAAAATATCATGCTTCTATCTTCATTATTAGCTGAGAAAAATGATGTGGTGCATTACTTTCTGAACGCCCCTCGTATATGAGAAAAACTGTGACAGCAAGAAATGGAACATAGACAAATCAGTTGTAAAAAAAAAACAACACAGAATAACCAAACAGTGTGAAAAAAGAGTTATATATGAGTTTCCGTTGGTTGTATGTGAAACTGCTCATGCAAGATTTTCCGCGGCATTTTGTTTCAGCTTTAGCCAACATATTTTTCAATTCTACAAGGTGACTGACAAGGCACTTCCTACTTTTAAACTGTTAAATCTTCACAAAAACCATCCAACTAATTTACATGAAACAAACATCAAATTAAAAAGAGTTGATGCCATTTTATTATATGAAATGCTATGCCACATTAACATTACAACTCAGTGTGAGATCTGGCCTGCTCAACACATGACTTCACAGCAAGCATCAATGTTAGCTGTCTAATGTAACATAGATCAGGCCTGCTCAACACATGACTTCATAGCAAGCAGCAATGTTAGCTGTCTAATGTAACACAGATCCGGCCTGCTCAACACATGGTTTCATAGCGAGCAGCAATGTTAGCTGTCTAATGTAAAATAGATCCAGCATGCTCAACACATGATTTCATAGCAAGCAGCAATGATAGCGGTCTAATGTAGCACAGATCTGTCCTGCTCAACATATGACTTCACAGCGAGCAGTAATATTAGCTGTCTAATGTAACATAGACCAACGGGCTGATCACCCGTTTGCCAGTCACTTCGATTACGGAAACAACAGCAAATGGATTGATTTGCCGTTGCCCTAAAGACGCCAATAGGCGTGATGGGAAACAATGGCAAAAAAAACCTATCTGCTGTTGCCCTAAGACGCCACTAGTAGCTGTCTAATGTAACATAACCAACGGGCTGATCACCCGTTTGCCAGTCACTTCGATTACGGAAACGACAGCAAATGGATTGATTTGCCGTTGCCCTAAAGACGCCAATAGGCGTGATGGGAAACAATGGCAAAGAAAACCTATCTGCTGTTGCCCTAAGACGCCACTAGGCGTAATGGCCACTGACTGCTTTGATGGTCGGTGGCTAAGGACGGAAGAAGAAGAAGAAGAATGTAACATAGATCCGGCCTGCTCAACACATGACTTCACAGCGAGCAGCAATGTTAGCTGTCTAATGTAACATAGATCTGGCCTGCTCAACACATGACTTCACAGCGAGTAGCAATATTAGCTGTGTAATGTAACATAGATCTGGCCTGCTCAACACATGACTTCACAGCGAGCAGCAATAATAGCTGTCTAATGTAACATATATTAAGTCTATCAGCAGGTGGGCTTGAACATAAATTTAAAGAAGTCAGAAGTCATGACGCTCAATGTGAGCAACCCTAAGCCCATATCAGTAAGGAATCAGCAACTGGTACAGACAGACACCTTCACATACCTAGGATGCATAGTAACACCAGACGGCGGGGCAAGCAAAGACATTAACAGAATGAACAAAGCAAGAACAGCCTTTTTTAGCCTAAACAACATCTGGAAGTCCTCTCAATACAGCACAAGCACAAAATTAAGATTATATCAGAGCTGTGTGCTTTCTGTGCTTCTCTATGGTGTGGAATGCTGGAGAGTTACAGAGAAGGAAATGTCGAAAATGTCCTCTTTTCACACAACATGCCTAAGAAAAATTCACCGAATCTTTTGGCCGAATACCATCACCAACCAAGATCTGCTTACTTGGAGCAAGCAAGAGGACATGCACACCATCATAGCTGGCAGACGCTGGAGCTGGGTTGGCCATGTCCTCAGAAGAGACCCCGATGCCTTCACAAGAACAGCTATGCTTTGGACCCCTGAAGGAGAGGCCGAAATGTAACATAGTTTAGGACTACTCAACACATGACTTCACAGCGAGCAGCAATGTTAGCTGTCTAATGTAACATGTGGGAATGGAAGGATATAGTACGCAAGATAAGTGAGAGTGGAAGGGCAGAATGTTAGATGGACCTGAGCGAACAATCCTTAACCCTTTGAAAATAAAGTTTGCTCATTCTGTTCATTGTTATTTTATACTTTATTTTTATTTTGTGCCCATGAAAAAAAATTAACAAACACATCTTACTAGTCAAATGGCAGTTATTGCTCCTTGTTGTGGCATTTGTTTCATGCACATCCATTAGATACAAGTGCAGATATAACAAATTAAAAATAAGGTGTAACTTTTCAATCAACCTGTAGATCTTTGATTTTTTTTCTTCTGAAGATGCTCACTGTGTACACGGGACCTTACATTTTTCTCACAGTCAGCCTAAAAGGTGTGAAACTGCATCCATTATCTAGAGATTCAGGAGAGCAGAAGTCATTCAAATGAGCATCAATATTTCTGCCTTGATAAAGATTTTAGCGTTTAACTTCACACAATCTGTTTAAGTGTGAGAGACAAGTAAGTTACTGATCACACAGGGTCACATATACTCTCAAGAGAATCACTGATAAAATGCAAGTATTCCAAATTACCTGAAAAATTCTATGAGAATATTCACATCACAGTGAGGACTCTGAACCAACTTGCGGACAGCATCCATAGCCTCACTAATGTTACTGAGTGAGGGACTCTTGAATGAAATCTGTTGGCCAATAATATAACAATAAATTTAAGCAATTACCATTCAAGACAATACGTCGTTAAAAAAGATATATTGATGTAGAGAACCTGTATGATGTTGTTTTTTGTGTTACTGTTTGATCATCCATATTAGTACTTCTTTCTGTCTGTCTCTCTCTTCATGAATCATACATTACAGCATCTTCTTCTTCTTTGATCCTTAACCGCCGACTGTCAAAGTTGTCAGTGGCCATCACGCCTGGTGGTGTCTTGTAGAGCAGCAACAAACTGCTTCCACGTTGTTCAGTTGGCGGCCATCCTTCATACAGTGCCCCAGCTCTGGTTCACTCTTTGTATCTCGGCCTCCACAGTTCTCCGCCAAGTTGTTTTTGGTCGGCCTGCATAAGAGCATAGAATGTGGCAAATCTACAACCAAGAGGTTAGACTTTCATAAATGGGTGATTGCAAAGAATAGAAGGACTGAAGTGATACGGCAAGATCCCCAATTTAGAACTGATGACTGACAAGAACTGATGACAAGAACTGATAAGTGAAAGTGGAACATGAGATTGAGAATAAGAATCTGGCCATCGATGGACAGGACACACATCCAGGAAACCTATAAGGCAGTCCATGTTCTTGAATCCCCAGGCTAAGACTGGTTGAAGGAGATAGAAAAACACACGGAGAAGAGAGCTGGAGAAAGAAATTAAAGGGATAAAGAAAACATGGAAGGAGTTGAGCAGACGGCACAGGATATGAGGGCTTGGCATGACTTTAATGAAGGCATATACTCCTTGACAGCTAAAGGGTAGAACGAATGTGGTCAAATCTGTTTGTGTGGTATGGCAGACGGTAACTAGCTATCAAACTGTTTGTGTTGAATGCTGACATGTCATATTAAAATCACACTGTTTCGTGTTATGTGACCATCCATACATATACCTTTGTCTTTATGACTCTCATCATCATCATTCCTTTTTGTTCCCTGTGGAACATAGGGCAAAAACAGTTGCTCTCCATCGATTTCTATTCTGGGCTGTCTTTTTCAGCTGTGCCCAAGTCATTCCAATTTCCTTAGCCTCCTCTTCAGCAGTTCTTCTCTAAGCTCTCTTTGGCCTCCCCACTCTTCTTTTCCCCCGTGGGTTCCAGTCAAGGGAATTCTGGCTATGCTTGATTTTTCTCTTCTGAATGTATGTCCTATCCATCCCCACTTTCTTACCTTAATTTCTGTTTGTATTGGCTGTTGTCCGCATCTTTTCCTTAGCTCTATATTTGTTATTACATCTGGCCATCTTATACGGGGGATCCGTTGGAGACATCTATTTACAAATGTCTGTAGCTTGGAGATGATAATCTTTGAGACATTGCCATGTCTCTGAGCCATACAGCAAGACTGACTTCACATTTGAGTTAAAGATTCTAATTTTGTTCTCTCTGGATATAGCTGCGGGAGTTCCATATTGGTCGAAGGGCATTAAAAGCGCATCTCGCTTTATTTATCTTTGAGCAGACGTCACTAGCTGTTCCCCCTCCTTTGTTAATGTTACTCCCCAGATATGTAAAACTTTCTACTTCTTCTATGACTTGATCACTGATCGTCATCGAGTCCATTTGCCTATTATTTATTCTCATTTCCTTTGTTTTATTTACATTTATGTGTAGTCCCATCTTTGCTGCTTCTGTTACTAATCTATTTGTTTTCCCGTGCATATCTTGCTGTCTATGTGATAGAAGGCACAAATCATCTGCAAAGTCTAGATCCTCCAGTTGTTTGTTAAATGTCCACTGTATTTCAGTTTTCTCTCCCTCTGTTGTCTGTCTCATAACCCAGTCTATGACCATGAGAAAAATTGTTGGTAATAACAGACATGCCTGTCTGACTATCCATACATATACCTTTGTGTACTGTGAAGGGCTCTGATAGTTTTCCTTTGTGTCTTACTTTGCATGAGGCCTCCTGGTAGAAATCTTGGATGATTTTAATGAATTTCTCTGGGATTCCATAATGTCTCAGGATTTTCCATATCACAGTACGGTCTATACTGTCGAAAGCTTTTTCGAAGTCCACAAAATTTATATACAAGGGGGTCTGCCACTCATTTGATTGTTCTATGATGATACTGAGTGTTGCTATCTGGTCTGTGCATGATCTTCCTGCACGAAATCTTGCCTCTTCCTCTCTGAGTTTGTCATCCACCACCTTCTTAATACGGTCAAACAAATTTTTCCAGTCACTGCTAGTAGTGTTATACCCCTCCAGTTGCCACATACAGTCAAGTTTCCTTTCTTTGGCAGCTTGATAATGTTGCCTTCCTTCCAGCTCTTTGGGATGGCCTCTTTTTCCTAGATTTTCATGAAGAGCTGGTGTAGCAACTCTGTTGTGTATGGTATATCTGCCTTCAGGGCTTCTGGTGATATTCCATCTGGTCCTGCAGCCCTCCCATTTTTCAGCTGTTTTATTGCCCGAGAGATCTCTTGATTAGCGGGTGGGTTCATGTTGCACTGTAGTGGCTCTTCTGCTGGTTCTATGATGGGTTGCTGTATTGGTTGGTTTCGGATTTCCTTAAAATATTCAGCCCATCTGGCCCTTTGTTCCTCTTCATTGCTAATGCTTTGTCCTTCTTTGCTCTTCACTGTTATATTGTAGTTTAGCTGTTTCTTAGATAAAGTTCTAGTAATATTATATCATGTTTATGACTCTACCTCTCTTTATCTCTGTGAATATGTGTGTATCCGGTTTTCTAATGATTGATCATAACCAACTAAATATCCTTATAAAGGCACAACACATCAAAAGCAAAATGAACAAAAAAATAAATAAACAAACTCACTCATCTTCAATACTGAATACAGAATAAACAGTACCGCAGTAAAGTTTTTCTGTGTTACCAGGGCCCAAATGGGAAGCAAAGAAATCTACCCTTTTTGCATGCCGTAAGAAGTGATTAAGGACAGTTTGCGCATGGGGCCAGTCACCCCATCCTGTGGGGAAAATTTTAAACCACAAATACTTCAATTCATCATGTGACGTATTCTTTCCAGAATGTTGTCTCTATTACAGCTGCTCTGAACACATCATGATTCTGGGCAAGTCAACCTGCATCAACCAAAGACAAGTTCTTACTCTCTGTGATGTCCTGGGTCCACCATCGTCTAGGTCGATCAAATACTTCAATAACCTGCTGATAACATTACCAGGCAGTCCTTGTTCTGGAATCCCCAGGGTAAGAGAGGCAGAGGTAGACCAAAAAACACATGGAGAAGAGAACTGGAGACAAAAAATGAAAATCAGACAGAAAGGCTTGGCACTATACGGGCAAGACAGAAAGATGCCGCCTGAAAAACTATATCTGTACAGAAAAACACACAAGCTTAATTTTTGCTAGGTAAGAAGTAACAAAATGGCTTGGACGCCTCACTAAAATCCAGCCCTATCAACAACCAACACAAGTCTTTAAGAGCAGAAGGTCTAACTTGAGGGCAATAAGACACCTGACAGAAGGTGGAAAGATGAGTGAAAAAAACGATACCTGTACTGTAAACACACAAGCTTCGTTTGAAGATATAATCAAATCTTGCATATTCTGCACAGTGAATTTTGCTCTTCTAGTAATATCCAATTGTTCAAGATTAAGGAAATTATACTCACTCCAATCTTGGACAATCTGTTGCCCCACTTAGCAATAACTTTGATCCTCTGACTGCTGTCTATTAATTTCTGATCTCCCAAGATTTCAGCAGTTGCACAGGCTACCATGTTCACTCTCTAAGTAACAAATACAAGACGAGTATACAGAACAATACTGTGTATATATAATGTGACTCTGGACAGGAAACCCTGGCCAAAGTTGGGGTTATGAGTGCACAGAAAACCACGTGTTAACGATGAATGGGGTAAAAATCTCAAAAATGAATTTCTTCAGTTTTTGTGTTAACCTAATTACCTAGTATGTTATACAACTCAGTAGAAAATTGTACAAAGCGACTAATACAGGGTTGTGCAGGTACTGGCAATCTCATCATGTAAAACAAATTGTCACTAAAACCACCGCTGCAAGAGCATGTTAATGCTTGGGGGAGGCTTCCTGCAAGGGGAACATCTACAGTGGTAGCTCCATAAATGAAAATATTGATGATTATTTCACTCTAAGCATATTTAGTCTTTGTTTTTGTGGAAACATCTACACCAGTTTTGACTAGAAACAGGACAAATGTGTTGACTTGCTCATGTTAGTAACTGTCTTATTTGGTTTTGTATAGTATCCCTTTCAGTTATTACAGACTATAGGAACGCGCCCTCAAGACAATGTCTCAGCCGATGCGAGGTTCTGCGTTTGGGTAAAGAGGTCAAGTTGGTTGCATGCCCCACGAAGCTGGTGAGTCCAAAGGAACGGCATAGCCGGTACAGTCTAGCATCAGAACACATGCTGCAGGTAGCATTAATCAAATACAGTAATGTCCTTTATAGAAAAACATATATTGTTGTTACGGTATATGATATTAACGCCGTCTGCTAAAGGTTACCAGACGTGCAATTGTAAAGGTTAAGACATTTAATATATTGCGATAGATGTTTCAATTACTGAACGCTTCATACACGATCGATTATGACGTGTATAGCGTTGTTTAGGACACAGTCGGTAACTAAGAAACCATACCCTTTTTACATTGACCGTCAAGCTGTTAAGACGCGTCTGACTTTCCTTCCAATGTTGAGCATGGTATTGCCATACAGATATATTTTATGCAAGTACGGACATGGGTCAGTCCATTGCTATTACGAAGATTTGAAATGATTAAAGGTCAGTACGAAAGTGAAAATTAAGGAAGGATGAATTACAGTCCATAGTATTTGATTTTACCAGACTCATAGACTCACTGTCGGCCGTTGGAAAACCCCAACCGCGCGTGCATACAGCTATGACAATCTGCATACAGTAATTTGATTATTGGACAAGGACTGATAGGATATCTACATATCTATGCCATATATTTTCAAGTTATAATATGTACCTTTGTGATCAACATGCATGAATCGTCTTGACGTGTAAACTGTATTAAATATTTGTGGACTCTATGAACCGACTTGTCACATCAATCGTATTCCCAGGTTCAATTATTGTTCAGAATCTTCCACCCCTGCATTCGCGTAATCTTACATAGAAGGCACGATACACGATCACTCAAGAATATCAAGAAGATAAAACAATGGCCAGACATTTATAACTGTTTTATTAATATCACATGGAACATTGTTCAGAGCTAACCAAACCACGCCTTGCAACACGCCACTTGCAACAGTGGTGCCCGGTGTCTGGGGACGAGAAAACAACCAAAAACAAAAAAATTTTTTGAATGACTTTCGAAGGAAATATTTACGATCAGTTTTCGATCACATGATCCAGCTGAAGATGACGTGGAACTCAGTCTAATGCCTAACAACGCGACGTCACTGAAATTCGTGTAGGTGAAACTATCGGAGAAACTGAAGTCGTTCTTTTAAGCCTAACCAAGGGAAAAATAAGTCATTTGAAGCAGACACAAGAAATGGACTACAGGAGCAGGCAGTCAGGGGCATTAGCCTAGCTGTTGACGACCTATAGCACTGATCGAAGCAACGGGAAAGATAAGTCTAGCTGTTTAAATTGTCGTCATTGCAAAACCGTAATACTGAGTCCATTTTGCTTTGATCAGGCATGTCTATGTATTTTCATGTATATATGTTAAATTTGTTTTCCATCGTATGTATTTGTTACTAATCGTGGGAGGTAGGGAGGATGAACTGAAATTAAATTCTGCGGCTCTCACGATGCCTGAATTAATTTCGGTCGTTTCTTAGGGCAGTTAAACGATTGCACCTTTGGAAACCCCATTGAGGTTTGACATTGGACTTGTTGTCCAAATCTGCTATCGTTTGACGATTTTGCGTTAGCTGTACTGTCCCGTAGATAATTGGTGTATTTTATTCGTATTCAGTTAATAATTTTATTCAGTTCTGTACCATGTTCGTTACTATTTCGTCCATTCTCCTCTGACTATCATTTATTTTATGATTATTAAATTTTCGTCCGTTATGAGTCCTGTGACGTCATCATTTTTCGCAGTCATTTTTTTTTTGTGTGTACCTTGAATATTCAGTTGACCTCCGGTCAGACCTTGCCCTTCATTTGGTCTGTGACATTTCTGCTTATTTTATTTAGTTCATAAATTCATTTTTAATTGTGAAAATGTCTTGTTTGCGTCTTAACATTGTTTGTACCCTTTAGTTGCATCATTGCTTGTCTGTCCTCATAATATATATTAATATTACATTAATAATATGATAATTATATGCAATAATACACTTGTAATTTAATTTAATTAATTTTTTCTGAAATTTAAGGTTAATATGGGACATTGCATAATTATGCAGTGATAGTCCAAGAAAGTAGCACTACAATTTATCATAGATGCCTAGGGCATAATAATATAATATATATATTGACAAAATAAATAATCTTATAGCTACCTTTGAGGTAATAGACCCATTGTATATTATTTAATATACTTTTCTGGTACTAAGAGAGTGACTTAGTACATTGAACAATATAATTCCTAGGAATTATACCCAACATTATTGGATATTGAGATTAATTGTGTGATATAATTACATTATATTTAACAGATATCATAACTATTTATGATATAGTATTATTTAGATACAATATTGTTACAAAATATTGTCTATTAGTTGAACTTAGACATTAAGTTCAGTACTATTGTGATTACTTATATTGAATATTTCTAAGTTGAGTAAGTATAATAATTACTCTGAAGCTACTATTGACTATTTTAATCAGTAATTATCAATAATTACTTACAGATAAAAGTCAAAATGCTTACTATAGACCATTTCGTTAAGATTGGTCGTGAATATGGTTATAAATCTCAAGAACTTCGTCAGTTTGCTGAATCAGAACTGGAAAAATATGAAAGAAAAGAAGAAGAGAAAAAAGCTGCATTAAAGAAAGAGGAAGAAGAGAAAAAAAAGCTGCATTAAAGAAAGAGGAAGCAGAACTTGAGATGAAGCAAATTGCCAAGGAAAATAGACTGAGAGAGATTGCTCAACGTGAAAGAGAAGAGCAAAGAACAATCGCCAAACAGGAAGAAGAGAATAAATTGAAACGAGAGGAAATTATTTTACAACAAGAAATGGAATTGGCGCGTATTAAATTGGAGACAGCAAGATTACAAGCACAAAGTGCTGATGCAAACCAGAATAATAACGCACAAAATGGATCATCATCCAGCCAACCTAAACACTTCTACAACTTTAAATTACCCATTTTCAACTTGAACGTCGACGACCTTTCATCGTTCCTGGCACGGTTTTGAACAGACTTGCAAATCTAACCATTTGCCTGAAGAGTCATGGGTACTCAAATTAAATGAATTCTTGGTTGGAGAACCACTGACAGCTTCTCAAAATGCTGACCCATCAATAGCTAATAACTACGGTGCTATTAAGTCCTTGCTTTTACGAAGGTTTCACCTGGACGAGGAACACTGTAGGTTGAAATTTAAGGGAATTTTACCTGAATCTCCAAGGGATTTTGCAGGATTCATTGCGAACATACGCAATACATTTAATAGATGGGTTGAACTGGCAGAAGTCAACAAATCATACGACAAATTAGTTGATTTACTACTGCGGGATAAGGTATTATCTTCGGTTAGCCAGCCATTTTTTGCATATTTGCAGGAGCGTAAACCAGGTACTATGGATGAGTTAGAAAAAATTTCTTTAAACTACTGTTCGGCACATCCGAATGCAACCATTTCTAACTCCTCATTAAGAGAACCTCTACCTGTGGCGTCTAATATGGCCTACAATCATAATAGCAAACAAAGACATCACAGTGTAGACAGAAGTAGGTTCCAAAGAAATCACAATGTTAACTTTCAGAAGGGACATAATAATGATTTCAACAATAAAAATGAGTTCAACAGAGGTAGATCACGAGATAGAAATTATTCACCTCAAACAAACTACCACAATGGTCAACATAACACTCATTATAATCGATCACATACTCCCAATAATAATAGTAACTGGAATGGTAATAATCATGGCTCGAGACATCGAGATAATAGTTACTATAGAGGACGACGAGATAATTCTAACAATTATACTCGGAATCGATCTCATTCTCGGGGATCATCTCATTACAACCATAATACAGGGGCGGCAGTTACAAATAATACTACCCCTATAGCTCAGGTCCCACTTGACAATAATACAACACAGTCTTCTGCTGCATGTTTTGCTATTAATTATAATGTGGCAAATAGTTGCCAGCAATGCAATCTTATTTTTCAGAAGGCGAAAGAAACAGTGCTTAACTGCGGACATATTATACCACAGGTAGGTCTTGCAGTCAACGATGGAACAGGCCTATTAATTTTTTAACAGAGGATTAGTTAATGGATCCGTCGTCTCAGTGTTGAGGGATTCGGGATCCACAACGATTGGTGTACGACAGTCGCTGGTACATCCCAGCTGTGCAACGGGGGAATATGTCCGTTGCATGACTTTTGGTGGAACAATAGAGTTTTACCCCACAGCTATTATTCATGTTAACACTCCTTTTTTCACAGGGAATGTAAAAGTATGCATGCTTCAGAATCCAATTGCAGATCTGATGTTGGGACGCATCCATGGTAGTAAGGATTGTACCCCACAGGAAATTAATGATTGGGAAAAAAAGAATTTGCGTTCTTTTAGCAACGCTAACGCTGTTGTTGATATGGCTACACTTCGTGCCAACAACATGAATACATGTGGCACAGCAGTTTCCAACTTCACTCTCAGTACTATCTTGGAAATTGATGAAGATGATAGATCTATTGGACAACATACTAAGGATATAACTGATCCTAATAAAACTGTTGACGTTGTCAACATTGACAAAAACATTATGAAGAAGAATAATAGGTTAAATAATAATGCTGGACTTAAAAGGAAACATAAAGTTAACACAAATAATTATGATGAAAAAGTTTTTACTTTGCCCAGCAAGGACACGTCTACGACATGTAGGAAACTTAATACCTTTCGTGATGATAGGTATCATCCTCAGTCCAGTCAGGATGATACGACATCTAACAGAAAGACAATGTCGGTGTTGAAAGGGAAGGCTAATTCTTTGATAAAGAATACATATCATCATTGTCCACTATTTCGTGACAATGATACTACATATATTGGGAAAAGTGCGTATTCTCGCACAGTGTTAGTGCGAAATCTGCCGCAGGATACTACCTGGCAGGCACTTAGAAATTTTTTTGATTATACAGCAAACGTTAAGTTTGTTCGTCTTCTGCCATCATGCAATGGGCAGAATAGACAGGCGATGGTTACATTTCGTAACAATCGAGACGCTCGTTGGGTAATCGAGCGTGATAATGGTGTTTATTTTCATCACCGTTATCTTAAGTTACAATTAGTACATGATTCTGCACCACGCAGATAATGGTGTACGCTCACCCTTTTGTCTTATTTCTTGATGACTCAGCTCTAGTCAGTCATCATTTCCTTTCCTTATTGGTCATTTATTCTTATACATCTTAGATATCAAGGGACACAAAAAGATATTTCATATTAACATGCTCAAGCAATTTCATACACGTCCTGAACACTTACAGTCAATTTTTCATGAACTAGATGACAACACAGTATCCACTTGTCATTATACTAACTTATCTGTCATCCAGGAAGAAGAATCTTCTTTTCCTGAGGTACAGTTACCGTTACCTGTACCAGTAGTTCAACCTACTGAATCTTGGCGGGATGTAACCATCTCTTCAACGGTTACACCGCAACAGCGTCTACAGATTGCTAATCTATTACAATCTTATCCAGATGTGTTGACCGACGTCCCGGGTCGCACATCGGCTATCAGTCATGACATTACTCTCAATGATGATACACCTATTCGTGTACATCCCTATTCTGTTCCTTTACATTTCCTTGCTAAAACTACTAAGGAACTTGAACAGATGTTGTCTCTGGGAATCATTGAGACTAGTAATTCGCCATTCTCTTCTCCATTAGTGATTGTCCGGAAGAAGGACAATAACATTAGACTATGTGTTGATTATAGAAAATTAAATGCTAAGACTATAGTTGACAGCGAACCACATCCACTTATTGACGACTTACTGCCACGTCTATCTAACGCAACTATATTTAGTAAGATAGACTTAACTAAAGGTTATTGGCAGATACCACTGACCGAAAAGGCTAAGTACTACACCGCATTTTCCACGCCACAAGGTCTATACCAGTGGAATGTGATGCCTTTTGGGCTTGTTAATGCGCCAGCTACCTTCATTCGCCTGATGCGACAAATTTTATCAGGTAGACCAGACGTTATTACATATATTGACGACATATGCTTGTTTAGTTCGTCGTTTGAGGAACATGTTTCGGGACTTAGATATGTTTTTGACACACTCTAAGGAATTATCATCTAACTGCTAAACCTACAAAGGTGCAAATCGCGTGTAATGAGATAACCTTTTTGGGACATATCATTGGATCGGGATATATCCGAACGTTACCTAGTACAGTCTCCAAAATTCTAAACATAGCAGTTCCTCAGACGAAGAAACAGGTCAGGAGTTTGTTAGGACTTGTTCAATATTACAGTAGATTCATACCAAACTTGTCATCCATCACGGCTGTATTGTCTTCATTGTTAAAAAAAGATATGCCGGTGAAGGTGACATGGACTGGTACATGCAATGAAACTTTCAACAAAATTATAAATTTGTTCTCACATGAACCAATTTTAAGACTTCCCGATGCTTCCAAAAGATTTTTCTTACGAACAGATGCTAGTAACTACGGCATTGGTGCATGCCTGCTCCAGAACCATGATGGCATTCTACACCCCACCTTATATATATCAAGAAAGCTGAAGCCGGCAGAAACGAAGTATTCAACAGTCGACAAGGAACTTTTATCTGTGATCTGGGCAATAACGAAACTTGAGAAGTTCCTCCTCGGTGCTCCCTTCACCATACAGACGGACCAACGTGCTGTGGCCTCTTTGCGTCGCTCTAATCATAAGAGCCAGAAACTTGCCAGATATTCAATCATCCTACAGCCATTTGAGTTCTCCATTGAACACATACCTGGCACTGAAAATTGTGTGTGGCAGATGCATTGTCACGTAATCCTATTGACGACGAATAATCAATATTGACACTCTTAAACTACATCAATCAGAACTACATTGGATTGAACGAAGTATCAACTATAAAGGAACTAACCTTGCCTTTAATTTAAACTGTATAAACACTATATGCATCACAGAATTGAATTAAAAGACAATCAAGGTATATATAGACATTCAAACTTCGTCTAACGTCCATACACGAGATATGAATACTCTTTGAACAATCATGGATTTATGTCTGACGACAAACCGAACTGATGTTCCTGTGTATACTTAATTCTTGGATGCTAGGATAAATGACATTTCTTTCCAACGTAAACGTTTGAACATTTTTGCCTAAAAGAATTCATCAGGATCAAGACTACGGATGGATCATCATATCCTATACTAATTAATTAGTTAACTTAACTTCTTAATTGAATTATTATCAATAAAATGAAATGTGAGAAAAAAATGAAATGAAAGAACAAAAAAAAAAAAAAGAGAACGAAATACTAAAAGAAGAAATTATGAAAAGAGAAAATAAATCTCACACAAGTATTAGATTAATAATTTTTTTTTTTAATGTACCTATACATTATTTAGTTAGTTAAATTAGATAGTTATTATTCACTAACACTTAACACACACAATTAAGTTAAACTTATATTCGAATTTCTTTCTATTTCTTCTTACTTAGTTTGTCTTTTCTTCTCTCATAACATCGCGTTACATTAGAACCTTAATAATTTAACTCTTAATTTAATTAATTAATTTAATTTTAATTAGTCAAATTAATTCCTATATGACATACTAATACGACAGACCTTACTTTAATTTAATTTTCTCATTCACTATTAACATTGGACATTTATTTAGTTGATATAATAATATGTATAATATTGATATATAATGTGATTTATGATTAGATGACTATGACAAATAGTTAGTTGACACGACCGCAACACGGTTCTACTCAGAACATCGTCGGCCATATGTCACAATTGTGTTAAATTTTTTTTGAAAAATTGTTAAGTCGGATAGATATTGAAAAAAAATCTATCGATTTTTTTTTTTCCCCGGTGTACAGGGAATTGTTACGGTATATGATATTAACGCCGTCTGCTAAAGGTTACCAGACGTGCAATTGTAAAGGTTAAGACATTTAATATATTGCGATAGATGTTTCAATTACTGAACGCTTCATACACGATCGATTATGACGTGTATAGCGTTGTTTAGGACACAGTCGGTAACTAAGAAACCATACCCTTTTTACATTGACCGTCAAGCTGTTAAGACGCGTCTGACTTTCCTTCCAATGTTGAGCATGGTATTGCCATACAGATATATTTTATGCAAGTACGGACATGGGTCAGTCCATTGCTATTACGAAGATTTGAAATGATTAAAGGTCAGTACGAAAGTGAAAATTAAGGAAGGATGAATTACAGTCCATAGTATTTGATTTTACCAGACTCATAGACTCACTGTCGGCCGTTGGAAAACCCCAACCGCGCGTGCATACAGCTATGACAATCTGCATACAGTAATTTGATTATTGGACAAGGACTGATAGGATATCTACATATCTATGCCATATATTTTCAAGTTATAATATGTACCTTTGTGATCAACATGCATGAATCGTCTTGACGTGTAAACTGTATTAAATATTTGTGGACTCTATGAACCGACTTGTCACATCAATCGTATTCCCAGGTTCAATTATTGTTCAGAATCTTCCACCCCTGCATTCGCGTAATCTTACATAGAAGGCACGATACACGATCACTCAAGAATATCAAGAAGATAAAACAATGGCCAGACATTTATAACTGTTTTATTAATATCACATGGAACATTGTTCAGAGCTAACCAAACCACGCCTTGCAACACGCCACTTGCAACAATTGTACATGTTTCTTAGATCATGTCTAAACTTATTACATCCAGCAATGAGTTATGTTCCTTCCTCTGCCGGTCGATAGTTCTTCAGTGAAATTCCACAAATTTACATTCTTAGTTTACAACAACTAATGTTATTGTTAACTGTTATTGTTAACTGTTATTGTTAATCAGAATCAACCTCACTGCACTCTGGGCAAACCCATAAGTGCTCAGTCTCCCTCAGCAAATGTCGAAGAGCATGAGTGATAACTGTACCTGTAGCATGCTGATTGTAGATACGGCCATCTCTGCTAGTCCCACGTTTGATGCCAAACTCCAACAGTCTCAGCCTTGTTGATTCATCCATTGCAGTGTCCTTATTTAGCAGGTGATCATTAATTGCCCTTAGTATCTCTCCCTTATCCATGTCCAGTGTCCCCACTATGGTGCTCTTGAGGCCAGTCTGTCAGCTCTCTCATTGCCATGTACCCCTGCATGACCAGTACCGTAGATCCACATCAGTTCTTGAAGACTTGAGGATTCTATTGATGTTTTCCATTCCTGCCACAGCCATCTTTTCTGAACTTTCCGAAGCATGGCTTGAGAGTCTGACAATATAACTGCCCTGGTTGATGGAGTTTCAGACAGCCACCTCAGTGCTGCAGTAACTAATGTTTTGACAATACTTCTTCTTTGTACACCCTCAGACGTCCACTTGAATTTCTCAAAGAAAGCAGTAGTCAGTTTGAGGCTATCTGAATCCCCGTAAAGCTTTTCCACGAAAGGAACTGGCGTCGGCCATATGCTCTTTCTCTGTACCGCATATAAGAGGGAATAATACAATATGCTCATTTTATTTCTGAATCCGGACCCAAAGACGCAACAATAGAGAATGCAGTCAGCGACCCATAGCTTGACTGCTTGTGTCAGCGAACCAGAGCTGACCAAGACCCTACTCCACCTCCAAGTGGTGGTCCTGGAAACAGGCTGCATCACTGCAGTCTGGCTGAGAGAGTAGGGATCGAAGAGGGAAGGCTAACCCGGTCCCAAAAAATGCTGTGCGGAAGTTGGATGTGTCGGCCGAAAGGCGCAAATATCGCAGCTTCGCTGTAAACTGGCACAACGCAACCAACGTCCTTTTCAGGACGAACGAGGAAGAAGAAGAAGATTTCTGAATCGTATAATACAGCTGAAAGTCATACAATTTCGTTTTGGTGTTTTTAAAATTCACTTTGAAACTGTCTTGTCAATTTTATAATGTCTTTATCCAGGTTGAATGTTGAGTGACACTTCCGTAGTTTTTCAGGATTTATAAAAAAAAAAAAAAAAATAAAGTCAACATAATTATTGTGTGCATGTTTTTTGGTTTCCCTCTACCTCTCCTACCCTGGGGATTCCAGAAAAAGGACTGCCTTGTAATTCTATCAGTCGGTTTTGGTTTTTTTCTATGTGTGCCTTTTCCAATGCCAGAGTCTTCTCCTCATTTCTTCCTCAACTGGTATTTTATCTGACTCTTTCATCAGTTCAACACTAGTGATCCTGTCATACCATTTCAATCAATTTTATTCTACATAAACACCCATTCATGAAATTCTGCATTTTTCTCACTGTCATTTTTTTCTCTGCATGTTTCAGAGCCACGCAGTAGGACTGCCTAGATGTATGAGTTAAAGATTCTTATTTTTGTGTTGGATTTCCATTTATTCCCTAATGCAATGAAAACATCTTTTGGCTTTTTTATTCATACTCTGATGTCACTGTCTGTTCCTTCAACTTTGCCTATACTGCTGCCCAGGTATATGTATGACTGCACATTTTGTAGGGATGTATCTCTCAGTGTAATGTGGCTATAAACTGTCACATTTATTCTCACAATCTTTGCCTTGTCTATGTGGATTTTCAGACCCAGTTGGTGTAATCTGTCGTAAAGTATTTTCATTTTGTCTGCATGTGATTTTGGTTATGCGACAGGAAACCAGGTGATCAATATATAATGCTAGAGTAAAAAAAATGGTAAACGTAGTGTCACAGGGATAGTGACATATTGTTTCCGTATGACATAAAGGGGTTAATTATGCTGTCAGAATCGAGATACTCTCAGAACTACCATTTCAATCAATTTTATTCTACATAAACACCCATTCATGAAATTCTGCATTTTTCTCACTGTCATTTTTTTCTCTGCATGTTTCAGAGCCACACAGTAGGACTGCCTAGATGTATGAGTTAAAGATTCTTATTTTTGTGTTGGATTTCCATATATTTCCTAATGCAATGAAAACATCTTTTGGCTTTTGTATTCATACTCTGATGTCACTGTCTGTTCCTTCAACTTTGCCTATACTGCTGCCCAGGTATATGTATGACTGCACATTTTGTAGGGATGTATCTCTCAGTATAATGTGGCTATCAACTGTCACATTTATTCTCACAATCTTTGCCTTGTCTATGTGGATTTTCAGACCCAGTTGGTGTAATCTGTCGTAAAGTATTTTCATTTTGTCTGCATGTGATTTTGGTTATGCGACAGAAAACCAGGTGATCAATATATAATGCTAGAATTTAAAAAAATGGTAAAGGTAGTGTCACAGGGATAGTGACATATTGTTTCCGTATGACATAAAAGGGTTATTTATGCTGTCAGAATCGAGATACTCTCAGAACTACATGCAGAGAGATTGTAGCAAATTACTACGTCACAAAGATAAAAATTAGGTGACGTAAAAATAACAGACGAGGTAACTGAAGCAAGGGACAAGAAAAAAGAACAAGAACCCAACAACCTGAGCAGACATGTGATACATATTATCTTGCCGTTAATCTATATTAATTTTGACGACCATCTCAGTGCTAACTGATCAAAGAAAGGATTCTTGTAATGAAGCTCAGTAGCAAACATGCCTACACATACTGCAGAAATTGTAGAAAATATTCCATGTGGAATAAAGGTCAGTAATAACACAGCTTAATTATGCTCGCCATGAAGTATATTCGAGTGAGTATAATCTCACATTGGAACTGGTATCTTATGGATTTTATGCAGATAAATAAGAACATACTGTGAATATTTCCAGGCGTGATGCTGACCACATCACCCCTAATGTGCCGATGGTAACGAAAATACGGGCCTAACACCGTATTCCCAATATGCCTCAAAAGGTGTGTAACGGGATCCTTAACCTTTACCTACTGTGAGTATTTCGATTATGATCAGAGAAGGATCAAAACAGAGGTATCTTGAGGATGATAAAATTTCGCTGGTCAGTTAAAATTGAAACATTGAGGTGTTTAACTGATTTACTTAGCGTGAAAGGACTAAGAAACGAATGATAAGCAAACGAATATCCCAGGAGAACTTCTGTATATTTTTGCTTCATCCACGTAATCACGAGACAATGTGAGATTGCTCAGGAGAAAAAGCAATATGGACCATTATAACGTATAAGAATTGTAGGTGATGATAAACCACTATGTAATAGTCCCAAATCTATGATCTTCAGTTTTGCTTGATTTGCCACTTAATATTTTATGATTGTTAATAGAACTTTGTCAGCAATTACAACATTTTTTAAAAGTGAAAGAAACAAGAAAAGAGAAGAAAGAAAAGAAAAGAAATTCCCGAAGGAAGGAAGTAAATAAAGTTGACAGCTGTTATTATATCGTTGGACTTCTTATAAAATTAACATTGTGAGTTGACATTCTTCAAAATTTCTGTTTTTTTTTTGGTTCAATATTATGACTTCCTCGAGCTTGTTGCATCAATTCCAACGTTATCAAAGACTGATGAATGAAATGAACAGTAGTGACTAAGGTCCATAACAAATAAACTATTATCCGTGTGTTACAGAAAGAGAACTACCATCTTACTCACAGACACTATCGAGGTCTTATATAACAAATAATTCCTCGCACGGCCACATAATCATACGAGCTGAGAAGAATTATAAAATTATATCAGCCACACGCTAGCTTCAAAACTTTTCGCTGTGACAGTAGTCCTGTAGCAGATACTGCCATAGGGCAGTGAAGTGTTAGAGACTTCACAATTCTAGGTCCAGCATCGAGAGGTGGGGTGACAAGCTCCCTTCCTCGCTGCCTTTTCCTTCCCTAACTCAAAGTCAGGTACCCATTTACAGCAGGGTAGACTAAAAGGTGCCGGTACCGTGATTCGAGCCCGGCACCTCTGCAGTGAGAGACCAGCGCTCTAACCACTCTGTCGATCAGACTCTCAATGCTAGAGTAACATGTTAAACATGAATATCACATATTTTAAGAATCCCATAGACATATAAAAGCTTAGCAAAAATGTCCTGATAGAGGTAAAAGTACAAAGGAAAATCATTGCAAAGGGTAGAAAGAAGCAATCCACTTTCAATGAGCATGTTTTAAGAACAAGTAAATTTTATTAAAAAATTGAGCTGAAAGTAAAGGCAAAGAGACTATGAGAATTACAATGGAAGAAACTGGATGGTACGTTATAATGCAAGAGAAATTAAACAGAACTGACTGAACATTAGGAGCCAGAAGCTGACAGAAATGACTTATTATTCCAGGTGGCAAGATGCTTCATTATGATTGTAAAATTAAAACAGCAGGAACTTGTAAGGACTTTAATAGAAATAAACAGTCAAGATGCAGTACAGCTGTAATTTTACTCATGTTTTAGTCTTGTGATACTGATGTATATTTGATTTGAAATGTTATCTAAATACTGCAGATTTGATATACAAAGCTGATTCTGAACTTAAGTATTTAACTTTGAATTTAAATTTGTTCTAACACAAGAGCTTTCTAGGTTTAACAATTTTTCTCAGAATCCGCCACTGTGATTAATATATATCATACAAAATAATATATATTATTAAATAAGCAAAGAAATAATGATCACCAACCTTGAGTTTAGGATAACTGTTCCAACAAGACTTGATAATATTCTGCAACAATGGGATACTTTGTTCTCTTGACAGCATCAGCACATAAGCTTGGGCTAAAAGGGTATCCACTGGAACCGCATTCAGTGTCTAAAGAGAACAATTTCACTGTATTCACTAACTTGCTCCTTGGTGGGTTATTGCAAAGTGTTTTTTTTTTTAAAAAGAAATAAAGAACATAGATATCACGAGTGGGACCTAAGACGCGTCAACAGTGAGGAATGCAGTCAGCGACCCATAGCTAGACTGCCTGCGTCAGGGTCAGCGAACTAGAGCTGATCAAGACCCTACTCCACCTCCAAGCGGTGGTCCTGGAAACAGGCTGCATCACTGCAGTCTGGCTGAGAGAGTAGGGATCGAAGAGGGAAGGCTAACCCGGTCCCAAAAAATGCCGTGCTGAAGTCGGATGTGTCGGTCGAAAGGCGCAAGCATCGCAGCCTCGCTGTAAACGGACACAACGCACCCAACGTCCTTTTCAGGGCGAACGAAGAAGAAGAAGATATCACGAGTATATAGATCACTTACATACACTCCTCTACAAATCTACATTGCTTCAAAATGACACCAGAACAGAAACTAAAGTGGTGCTTGATAGGAAACTATTTATGACAACAATGCAACAGTCATAAAAGAAATGTTTGTTCCTCATGGCCTAGATCGTGTTTATTTTCCATTGGTGGAGGAATACTTTGATTTAACAATTCAATTAATCTGTGATCCACGGCTGACAAGATTTTTTTATAACGTAGTGGCACACTCCATCGTATTGTACCTTAAATAATAAACATGGCTACTAGAGAAAACGGACAATGGATGACCGACCACTGTTCGATGATTCATTTCATGTTCCAGAGATTTTGCTCACCATTCATCTTTGTTGGGGCATATTGGGCTAAAGGCAACCACATGGCCCACGGTGCGTCATTTCAACCACAAATTATGAACACAATATCAAATACTTAGCTTTTTTTTTAAAAATGGTATCTAGGGGTAGTTGCAAGCACGGTTGATGACAGATAGCAATAAAAATGCTTATTGTCTCGCCGAGAGCCCAGAAATGTTTGAGAGAACTTACTGGCAAAATCATAAGGTATAAAAGGATTTGATTGGTTGCTGAGAGAGATCTCATTTTAAAAATAGACAATGAGAAATCCTGGGATTCTAAAAAAATGAATTTAAAAAAAAAACATGGATTAGCGAATATTTTTAGTTTCTTTTCTTCTAGAAAAAACATACAACGATCTTGTATGGGCATACACAGCTAAAAATGTCGATTTCCCGTACGATGTATCGGAATCCCACACAGGTTGACAGGCATGCATTGTAGAAAAGGGTTGTGATATTGACTATGAGATAATTCTTATTACAACAGTGATAATTATGAAAGTAGCAATGATGACAGCGTTGATAGTGCAGACAATGGTGATAATTTAAATGATGATAATACCTTAAAGATTAGACTCGAAGAAGTCTTTCTTGCCATATCCAAAACTTTCTCCAGCATTTCCATACAGTACTGTTGATAAGCAAATAGAGAAGACAAAAAAAAGTGATAGAAACTTTGAGATCAAACTGTTGACATCAAACTTTCAACATACTGTTAACTATAAAAAGGAATCGTGGGAGCCGCGCTGGTGTAATGGTTACCACACTGCGCTGGCGATTGGGTGATCCAGGTTCGAGCACTAGCAAGAACATTTGAAAGAGTGTCGTCGACTGGGACTTGGACTGGATTAATTTGAGCCCTGGCGAAGACATTTGAAGAAGTGTCATCGACCAGGGACTGGAATAACCTGAACGGCTCCTGAGCCGACCCAGCTCTAATGGGTACCTCCGAAATCAGCAACTATCTGTCTGAATGGCGAGAGGACACCTGTCATTGTACAGGGATAAAAGGGATACTCACGTAAAATCAGTCTCAGGTTAGACATAACATGAGTAACAGCGGGTGTACGAGAAAAAATAAGAAGAAAGGAATTGAGAAAAAATAAATAAATAAATATATTGTACAAATACAATGTGCGTAAACAGTGAGTGAATGTAGTACTCAGGACAGAGAATTTCCATGTACAACCTCACAACAGTAACCTGAAGTAAGCCTGAAGTAGCAGCTGTCCTATTCTTTATTTGCCTCCTTTCAGATTCCCGGGAACCTCATGGGGCCTTATGTGCCATCGTTTCTAATATTTAACTGACTGGGAAATTGAAGACATTGGCTAATATGAACCAGCAACAACATCCAATCTTTTCAAGTGTTAGCACTGGAATAACCAGAGACGGCCATGTAGTACCTTTTGTCTGCTTATAACCTCCTTATAAGAGCAAATGTCTGTCATGGCTCCATATACTATCTGTTATTAATTGCATGCTGTCACAGAAACCACTGCTGCAAGAACATGTGACTGTTTGGTGTATGATTCCTACAAGGGGACCAGCTGGAGTGGTAGATTCATGTCTCATAAGGAGCACAAAGGAAAATGGTAGTTGTGCACAAGAAGATCAGCACTGAAATTTGTTCTGTCCAGTCCAAATCAACATCCATGTCAACATTGCTTTGATTAAACACGTCAATGCTCTCAAACACCTAGGAAACTTGCCGAGGATGGTACAATCATAGAATGGATAGAAAATTAGAAATACGATGTCAAAAGGAGTAAGCAGTGCTTTACAGTTTATTTCACTGCTCAGGTATCCATGCATTTCTAATAAATAGCATATTCTTACCAACTTTTTGCTACTAGAGTAAAACATGGTCACTATTTAAAGCATAGGAATGGAAAATCTCAATATATGAGATGTTTAAGAGAAAGTTGCAAATGCCCCAAAAAAGAGACAGAAGAAGCGAGGACTTTTGAAGCCAGTTATGAACAACACCCTGCACAAGCTACATACAGTGACAGAAAATAAAATGATATGGACACCTTCATCAGAAAGCAACTAAATCAGCTACCATCACAAGCCTTCAACATAGCTGAAGATCTTAGCTACTAAGAGAGGGTACTAGAGAGGATTTGTAAACAGACATTGTTACAGAAGCTGTGAGAAACATGACACGACATTAGCCAAAGCTGCATACCTAGAACATAAAAAAATTTGCTTCTCCCCACAACACTTTATGGCACAATTCATCATCATCTTCCTATGCGCTCCTTTCTGAGCATGAGGCCTTCACTGCAGCTAGTTCCCTTGCAGGAAGCCTGCACCAAGCATTCACACGCTCCTGCAGAGGTTGTTTCTATGGCAATTTGTTTTACAAGATGAGGTTACCAGCCCCCCCATGCACAATCTCATATTATGATAGGAAACTCCATATAGAGCGATACAACAGGAGGCAATCTGATCACCAGAATAGTCCCCCCGTCCATCAAGTGTTCCAGCCCATTACTCTCCTTTACACTCTAAGGGGAGCGGGCCCACCTGGGTCATGACTCCCAAATGTCTCAGCCCCCTGTTGTCTTGTGCAGAAAATGAACCCATTCCCCCTTGGTTGCAGCTTTAAAATCCACAATAGGACTTCTTTAGAAGACTAAGCAAGACAAAGAACACTTCTTGCAGATTGGAAGGAGAAAGGAGCTAGGGAAATAAAAGAGAACTATATGATCAAACTAAACAATTAAGTCAAGCGAAAATGAGAGATGTACATTCATGGAGAAAACAAATAACACAAGTGATCAAGTGCTAAAATACAAGCAAGAAAGACTTGAACTAGCAAATACTGTACCTGTTTCTCATCAGCTGCTAGAAATGCTGCCACTGCTTGCAAACGAGAAGAAATAAACAGCAGAACTCGCAAGGCCATCTGATGCTGTTCTGCTTTCCACAAATCTTCTGCCAGACTTTCTAGCTGTGCCAGAATGTTCTCGAGAGGCTCATCTGCAATAAAATCCATTACTGAAATTTTATCCTGCATCTTGTTTTGCAAATGATACAACAAGATCCCCTATGTGGAACTGATGACAAGAACCAGACAAGTGCAGTGCAACAAGAGATGAGAAGAAGATGCTGGTGATGGATTGGACACACACTGAGGACATCTGTTGATAGCATTACCTGGCACTCCCTGTTCTGAAATCCCCAGGGTAAGAGATGCAGAGGTATGACAAAGAACACATGGAGATGTGTTTTCGTAATAAAGACAGTAGCTACTTAAAAAAAAAAATTAACAAGATATCCCATACACAGATATATGAGTAAATAACTGACTAACTATGCAGACTGAATTATCAATCAGCACAATTCACTATTAAGGTTTTTCCACAATTTAGAAGCCATGTCCTAAATATACAAAACCATGACTGGAAATATGTCAGTTACCATCTTGATTTAAGTTGCACATCAAAATAAAATACAGACTATTTGACCAAATAAATCGCCAGTGCCATGCTGACAATTTATTATATATGCCACGGTTACTGACTATCCCAGAATATGCTGAGCCATGGTTATTATTAGATTTCTCTGTAATACAGTTGATGCAGACTGACTGAAGTTTTAATACACTAATAGCAGCTTTTCTATTGTACAATAATTTTCATAATAGGAAACAGACTTTTAAGCTTCCAAAACAAGCCAAAACTCACCATCAGAAGTCACTGCAAACAAAGCATCTATCACATCTGAATCAAAAGATGGAATGCTTTCTTGAAAATAACCAAGATCTAGGAAGTCATGGTCTTGAATGCACTGAAGTGGAGAATCACAAACAAGGTGCTTTTAATGCTAGCTTAAACATAACATACTGCTGATGCTTGGTTACATGCATGAACTGTTTGCCTACCAATATGTTTGAGTGTGGGTGTATATATTTGTGAGTGAGTGAGAGAGACAATAAGTGCAATGAAACTACCTTTACAGTATAATGATAGTGAAACTGTATAAAAGTAGTGAAGCTAATATAAAAAGAATATGCAGTTTTAGGAAACTACAAGGACAATATAGATGATATATAAGTCAATTAAATCAATCAGCTAACACCTTTTAGCTCCCCAAGGAGCACAGGCATTCAACAAACACACGTCAAGTCCTCCTGTTGCATGCCATCATCTCAAGTTCTTTCCATGTCTTCCTCATCACTTTCATGTCTGTCTCCATGTGTTTTTTGGTCTACTTCTTACCCTGTGGATTCTAGAAGGACTGCCTTGTAATGCTATCTACAGGTTTCCTTAATGTGTGTCCTTCCAATCGCCAGCATCTTCTTCTCATCTCTTGTTCCACTGGCACTTGCCTGGTTCTTGTCATCAGTTCCACACTGGTGACCTTGTAGCTCCATTTCAAATATAAGTCAATTAGACCTTTCTGGGACCTAAGATGCGTCAAAAGTGGAATGCAGTCAGCGACCCATAGCTGATTGCTTGCGTCTGGGTCAGCGAACCAGGGCTGACCAAGACCCTACTCCACCTCCAAGTGGTGGTCCTGGAAACAGGCTGCATCACTGCAGTCTAGCTGAGAGAGTAGGGATCGAAGTGGGAAGGCAAACCCGGTCCTAAAAAATGCCATGCCGAAGTCGGATGTGTCAGGCCGAAAGGTGCAGATATCGCAGCTTTGTTGTAAACGGCGATACAACGCAACCAACGTCCTTTTCAGGATGAACGCAGAAGAAGAAGACCTTTCTAAAGATTAAATAAAATACAAGCAAAAGAAATGGATAGTAAATTAAAAACACAGCCAAACTTAGCTACATTACAACAACATTATTCAGTTGGAGGGTTACCTTTTGCAGACAAGTAATATCAACAGAGCAATGTCTCAACTACATAAGATTCAAACATTAAGAATTAAATGCAAGACAAGTCAAGAATTATGTGAGCTAAGAATTAATACGCCTAGGAATACAAAAAAGATGAGTTACAAAGAGGGAGCAAACAGAATCCTGAAAGATCTGGAATGAACAAGGATGGCTTGTGCAAGACATGTCCAAATGGAGAGAAACAAACTCAGCACTTTATGCTTCATACTCCGTGCAGTTTCCACAATTTTCTGAGGTGCAGAAGAGACAGAGATGCCAATACGACAACATACACTTAAGAAGATATTGGCCTGCATCACAAGACAAGATGATGACCCGAACAAAAGCTTGAAGGGTCTGGAATGAACCAGGAAGGATCTGGAATGAACCAGGCTGGCTTGTGGAGGACCCGTCCAGATGGAGAGAAACTGATGAGCACTTTATGCTCCATGTGGTTTCCAGAACCTCTGAGTAGACAATTAAAATTAGAAACACTACTCGCAAGGTAACTTGTAAAAACTGACTACTATGAGGTTGTGCTTTAGGATGGCAACCTCATGCAAAGTAAACTGCTATAGAAACCATTACTGTAAGAGCACATGACATGATATCAAAACAAGAATATTCTTCTTCTTCCTCTTTCGTCCTGAAAAGGACGTTGGTTGCGTTGTGTCTGTTTACGCCAGAGCTGTGATATCTGTGCCTTTCGGCCGACACATCCGACTTCAGCACGGCATTTTTTGGGACCGGGTTTGCCTTCCCTCTTCGATCCCTACTCTCTCAGCCAGACTGCAGTCTGTTTCCAGGACCACCACGTGGAGGTGGAGTAGGGTCTTGGTCAGCTCTGGTTCGCTGACCCTGATGCAAGCAGTCAAGCTATGGGTTGCTGACTGCATTCTCTATTGCTGCATCTTCGGGTCCCAAAACAAGAATATAAAAGGCTATAGGAGCTTTCATTGCATTCTGAAATATATGGGGATTAACAGAAATCAGGTCCAACACAAAAATCAGAATTTTCAATTCAAATGTCAAGTCAGTCTTATTGCATGGCTGTGAAACATGGAGACCAACAAACACAACAATCAAAAAGCTAAAGACTTTCACAAATGGGTGCTTGCATAGAATAGAAGGTTTGAAGTGTTATGACAGGACCACTAATGTGAAACTAATGGCAAGAACTAGATAAGTGCCAGTGGAACAAGAAATGAGAAGATGCTGCTAGAGCTGGATAGGACAAACACTGAGAAAACCTGTTGATAGCATTACCAGACAATCCCTTTTCATGGAATTCCCAGGGTAAGAGAGACAGAGGAAGACCAAAGAACAGAACTGGAGACAGATGTGAAGGGGATGGAGAAGAAATAGAAAGACCTTGAGCTGATGGCACGGGACAGGAAGACTTGGCATGAGTTTGTTGAAGGCCTATGCTCCTTGGGGAGCTAAAAGGTGAATGAGGAAGAAGCACATGACATGATCTAGAGAAGGCTATCAGCTGGGAGCCAACTGCAGCAGTGACACTGCTTCTTGAAAAGTGTTAAAGAAGAATGATTATAACAAGCCAAGAATTATATAACGGTGTATAGTTCCCAGGTGTCTCCGAGGAGATGAAGAAAAAATAGGACTACGACTCCCTCTGACTAATATGATGTTATGACTGGGGCTGTCAACCTCATAATGTAAAACAAATTGATACATAAACAACTGCTGTAATAGTTGGTGCTTAAGTGAAGGCTTCCTTAATGGGGGGTCATTTTTAGTGGTGGCCCCCATGCTTCAAAATGACCAAACAAAAAGATGATGACGACGAAGAAGTAAACTAATATACATTTTAAAAAATAAAAAAAAACACATTAACTCTTTCACAAGAAGGAAGATACACAGCGACGCAGGCAGCATCAAAGACTGTAGGTAAATAAACAGGCAAAATCTTACCTGGCCTGGCAGAGATATGGAACTCACAAGACTTGCTTGCTGGCACAATTCTATTGCTGTCTTGATTTTGTCTGCTGAGTTGTAAACAAGTTATATTGAGCCACATGTTGTAGAAATAATCTGGACACGTTTTCTTTATTTTTGTATTTAACTGGGTAAAATTAATATGGGGGGTGGGGGTGGGGGTGGTTTCAAATGTTGGTACAGCACTTTTTACAAATAATAACATCAGCATCACCCATCAGCTCCCCAAGGAGTATAGGCCTTCACAAACTTATCCCAAGTCTTCCTGTCCTGTGCCATCAGCTCCAGGCTTTTCCATGTCTGTCTCCAGTTCTCTTCTCCGTGTGTTCTTTGGTCTCCAACTACCTCTCTTACCCTGGGGATTCCAGAACAAGGACTGCTCAGTAATGCTATCAACAGGTTTCTGCTATGCATGTCCTATCCATCACCAGTGTGTTGTCATTTCTTGTTCCACTGGAACTTGTCTGATTTTTGTCATCAGCTCCACATTAATGATCTTCTTTGTCCCCTTTCAATCCTGTTATTTTGAGCAAGCCCCCATTTATGAAAGTCTGTAGCTTTTTGGTTGTTCTTGCTGTTTCAGACAGTTGAAGATTCTAGGTGTTATGTTGGATTTGATTTCTTTTTATCTCCATATATTTCACAATGCAATGAAATAGTTCTATAATTTAAGGGTAGACAGCAAGTCTGTTATATTTTCATCTCATTACTTGTCTACAAGATGAGTTGGCAACATCACCACATTTTGTTTCAACAAAAATATAAGTGTTTGACTTGTTAACTTGTAAGTAAATGAAACACTGCTGCAATAAAGTAATATTGAAAGCTCCTCGTCCGATTAAAGGGTAATATATTACAATGTTGAGTAACTGTTTTTTTTTAAAAGTTCCAATTTTTCTTCCCTGCCATTTTAACTTTTTCACCAAATCTATCTTTGCTAGACATATCTTGCTGTTGTAAAGAATGCTTTTTCCATTTTCTATTATTTGCAAACATAAGAATTATTACTTTATCACGGGTAGTTATAATTTGTTCATACATTTAGATATACGTGTAATTTTACCCCATGACTGAAATATGAAAAGTGGCATAGTGGGTTACCCCAAAATTACTAAGAGGATATAAACAGTGAGAAACACACCATGAAAAATTAGCTAGAATTGTATATGTCCTGTAACTCAGTGTTCTATAAAGTATTTTAAAAACTGAGTATGCTATAAAGCTATTTTAAAACAGTGTTCTATAAAGCAGTTTAAAAACTGTGTTCTATAAAGCAGTTTAAAAAATGAGTGTTCTATAAAGTAGTTTAAACAGTGTTCTATATAGTAGTTTCAAAAAGTATTTTATAAAGCAGTTAAAAACACAGTGTTCTATTAAGCAGTTAAAAACTGCTTGTTCTATTAAGCAGTTTAAAAACTGAGTGTTCTATAAAGCAGTTTAAAAACTGTGTGCTCTATAAAGCAATAAAAAAATCAGGACACTTTAAAGCAGTTAAAAAACCCTGTTCTATAATGTAGTTAAAAAACTGAGTGTTCTATAAAGCAGTTTAAAAAACGAGTGTTCTATAAAGCAGTTAAAAAAAACTGAGTGTTCTATAAAGCAGTTAAAAACCGAGTGCTCTATACAATATTTCAAAATGATAGACACCCTACCTTCTGTGCAATGAGTCAGATACAACTGTGCCAGTCTCAGACACTGACAGAGTGAGATGTCTTTGATGCCAACAACAGAAAGTACTTTGTCTACTACAGCTGTTGGTAGGGAGCCACAGCTTCCATACATTACAGCAAGCCTCCTGCATAATAAAATAATCATTAATCAATGCAGTTTTGCTACAACAATCAACTTTCACATGTGAATCTTGTCTGATACGTTTGACTTCGGGATGGTAAAATGAGGTTTCAAATATGTACTGGGACACAGACACATATGGCTTAGCTTAAACATGCAGTTTTAACATTTTGGACTGAAAAGTCTGGCACATCTCGAACTCCCTAGAACTTCTTAATAATGGCCTGAAAGCCAATTTGGTTTTTTTTATTTAAATCTGGACTCAAAACATAGTCTCTCAATGCTGAATTAAAGTCTTTAATGAGCACATTCAGATGTGTATCTTTTTTTAATTATTATTACCGTACATACTCAAGTATAAGTCAATCCAACTATAAGTCGATCTCTAGACTTCAGGACTTAAAAAGCCTCCACAATGAATGACCCGATTATAAGTCGAAGTTAAAAAAAAAAGCAGATGCAAGAAATTTCATTTATTTTCTGACATATTTTCCACTCCTTTTCAATTGAAGGGCAAGAGTTTGAATAGATCCTCGAGTAATGATGCAACCATTTTGCTGCTGCGTTAAATCCATTCTTTTATTTCCTCTTCATGAGACATAAATGACGAAGTGTTTCCTCTCCTTGCTCGTTTCGTTTTCAGCATTTCTTGCAACGTTTTTTTTATTTTATGCCAGTCTCGAACAAGTTTTTCATCAATTCCTGCATTGCACTGGAATTGCCATGGCTTTCTGCAAATTCTGTCACTTTCAGCTTAAAGACAACTTTGCAAGACGTGCGCTTTCTTTTTTGATTCAATGTGATAGCATCTACAGGGGGAAAAAAAATCTGTTTACATTTTTTAAACTAAATGCTGGTGTATTTAAAAAAATGATCTGTTGTGCATGCCGGTGTACGCATTACAGGAAGTACAAAAGAATGATGGAAATTTTTTATTTACCGTATATCGTTTGTATCTTGTATCGAGTGTATGTTTCAAATTTGTAATGTATTAAGATATTTTGACAAAAACATTTAATGAAGCAGCAAGTTTATATCTGAAGGAAACCAGTTTTGCGTTTCATTGGCTTTCTGCTTTCACGAGTGCTGGATTTTAAGCTCCACCTTCAAAATATAGCTTACCGCAGGAAGTGGGCGTTTGGTCTACTGTATGTCATGTTTATATCCATGTACTCTGTTGTATCAGTGTGCGGAAATGTAATGGTCGAGCGAAGAATGAGTAGGGTAATTAAGAAGATGAAAAGTGTAAGGGCGGAGCCTAGAAGCTTATGAATCAAACGTATGAGAAATCTGATACAATAGTCTTTTTTAAAAATTGCTTTTGCTTGTTTTACTTGCTACGCTGTTTTGCAGCACAGCATTATATACATGTGCTGGGACCCAAGACGCAACAAAAGTGAAGATGCAGTAAGCGACCCATAGCTTGACTGCCTGCGTCAGGGAACCAGACCTGACCAAGACCCTACTCCACCTCCACGTGGTGGTCCTGGAAACAGGCTGCATCACTGCAGTCTGGCTGAGAAGTAGGGATCACAGAGGGAAGGCAACCCGGTCCCAAAAATACCATGCCGAAGTCGGATGTGTTGGGCCGAAAGGTGCAGATATCGCAGCTTTGCTGCAAACGGCGACACAGCGCAACCAACATCCTTTTCAGGGTGAACGCAGAAGATACATGGGCTGTTAGTAATTTTTTTCTACTGCATAAGGTACAACTGTACATCTCGTCTTCCGTGATAATGACATCACAAACCCATATATTAAATATCATCGTGTATACTCTCAT
Organism: Oreohelix idahoensis; assembly: GCA_024509875.1. NCBI lineage: Eukaryota > Metazoa > Mollusca > Gastropoda > Stylommatophora > Oreohelicidae > Oreohelix > Oreohelix idahoensis. Next base: position 29,509 of record JAMPIV010006393.1, on the reverse strand, counting down.
CAAGAAGTCATGCAGTATTTTTTATATTATATCAACTTCCTTCTCACTATGTGCAGTTACAAAAAAAACAACCCCTGTCATCGCATCAGCAACTACACACCTAGCCATTTTTGTTTACCAGCCTATTCACATCCCTACCATGTCTCCATCACATCTCTTGAAAGTTGCTGGAGTCGAGATCTCTGCGCTTGTACAATGAAATGGGCAGGATGCGGAGCTTAGCCTCTGTTTTGCGTGAAACGTTTTTTTAAGGTCACAAATAGGAATAAATTGCTCGACTTATACTCGAGTACATATGGTATTTAATCTATTCTAAATAATAATAATAATAATAAATTCTTTAAGCACCAAACACGGCGCATAAGGCAGAAACCAGTGCTCTCCAGGTTGTTCGTTGTGACGCCACTCCTCTTAACTCTTGCACATTAGAGTGAGTCATGTTTACTGTCGAGCCTGGTTCTGTTTCGGTAACAATAGCTTGTTTTACGATAGTGAATTGTTAACTCACTGATCAACCCTCCGATCCAACCGACCGATTCGAGGGTTTCGAGGTCAGTTATAGGAAAATATTTACACCACTAGATACTCTGGTGTATCTTTTATTCTATAATTTAACATAACATGGTATTATCCATCGAAATATACACATGCCTGATGTTTTTCTTTCGGCGTCTAAGGTGAGAAACGAATTTCACCTCCATCTTGGAAGGGTAGATAACTCTCTAATTCTAAATACAGAAATAAAAATCTGGGGAAAACACTGGACTAAGTGGTTCTAGCATCAGACTTTAAATACTGTACTGATGGTTTTGGATACGAAATAAAATAAAGAATGTAAACCTTGACTCATGTATTTAACATCTAAATTTTGAACTACACTTGGGACTGACACTGGACACGATCATCTTACTGTAAAAGCTTGGTCGAAGCTGACTTCTCAGCACATTTTGAAATAATGGCATCTATTATGTCCCCATCTGTTAGATTCAACAGTTTCCCAAGACTGAAACAAAAAGTTAATAAAAACAATAAAAATGTGAACTTTTTTGTGGAAAATTTTTTAAAGCTCTGATTAAAATTATTAATGGAACAGACTGATGGTTACGATTAACCTTCAACTGAAAGCACATAAATAAATCAGTTGTCTATTGTCAATGATTAGACTTACCTTAAAAATGTGCTTAACACATATTTTTGTAATTAAAATTTATTGAAAAGTAGCATATAAATCTCCATTTTTGTTTCTGTAACTCAGGAATTTCTGTAAAAATTCATGTAAATTTGAATGACAATATCATGTAAATGCATAGTATATAACAATAAATGAGGAGGCTGCTGTAAATGCAGAGGTACTTCCTTGGCAGCCATTGTTTTCTGGGAAATCAGCTGTTCCTTCTGCACTTTAAAAAAGCTGTAGCATTTTTTCTGGATTCACGTGAAAAACATAATTGCGAATATTCAGATACACATGATCAGTTGGATGATGATGATAAGAGAATTTAAAACTGACCATAACATCATAGATACTATGGCAAAATAGGACAGTAAGTTACAGTATAATAAAGCCATTCTCACTTTCAACATATATATATATATATTTTTTTTCTTCTGTGTTTGTAGTTTAAGCAGATTATTTCATGTAAAAAATTTAATGTAGGAAATAGCAGCAGATTCCACCATTCTGTATCACTGCTTTTACGTAACTGACAGATATTGCCCCAATAACCAGTGTGACCTCAGACGCAGAATTTAGATATTTTGGTGTGTTTTCCATCTAACAGGTGAGGATGAAGAAGGAATGACATAAAAAGTGGGGAGGTATAGAGAAAAATTTAGAATGACTTCTTGTGGGCTATTTTCTTCACAATGGAACAAACTGCTAGATTGCTGTTTTTGCAGTTTTTCAGTGGGTAATCTGGATGACAAACTGTGCTATTATTCTTCACAACCAAGTCAGCTCACACTCCGAAAAGTGACATTATCGTATCGGAGACCGTGGAGAAAAGAGACATTTTCTGACTGGCTAAGATGACATGTCATGAAGTGATCACAAACTGAGCTACTATACTTTGCCAGCTTGCACTAGGAAAAGAGCTGCTTTTGTGAGGTGGCAAAATCTGCATGCAGATAAAAGAAGAGTTTTAGGAGACAGCAGATTGAGATGTCATGATGTGTAATGATCAAAATGTGATGATGAGATACTGATTGAGTACATAAAGAAACTGTTCTCATAACCCTGATACCACTTATTGTTGCGTGCATATTTTGACGCACATTTTACAAAAATCGATATGGCTATTTAATATGGGAAAAATATAGACATGCATTCATTTGTGTATGAAAATGCTGTTTATGGTAAAAGCGAGATAATCCATGTTTGATTCACACTTTTGATTATAGGAGTAATCGTTCTGGATATTGATCCAGCGCAAGGATATTGCGCTTGCGTTTGTACTTATTTTTTAGGGCCAGAAAATATATTAATTTGCTTATTGTGTTTATGGCCTGAATTCATATGTATTACATATTATTAGTACAAGTAGAATCAGTCCTATATTGTATATTTTGGATGGGTAGGAGGGACTAGATTCTTGCTAGCGGAAGTATGAGTTGTCTTGACAAGTCGTGATGAGTTCCGATGTACCGCTTACAAATGGCGAGGTACGTTTTTCAAGAGCTGGTCCTTTCGTCAGAAAAAAATGTCTTACGACGTGGTTTTTCTTCTGAAGGAGATGGTGTCTCTACGATAGTTTGTGTTAGAGACTCTCCTTATGTCAGTATATAGATGATTCGGACTCCAGGTAAACCCAGCTCCTATTTTTGATGATCTCTCGTCGGTTAGGCCTAGCTTGACTTTTGGTGCTTCGTTATGCTAGTGTCGTGTTTGGTATCGACGAAGATGACAGATTTTCCTGCAGCAGTTATGGCTACGTGAAATTAACCTGATCACCGTAGAGCTGTATGGAAACATTTACGAAATCATTTATATAACCATTATAAATTAACTCTGGCTTATATTCTCCTTCCTATGAATGAGTGAACGACAACTCAGGGAGACAGCCATGTTGGATTTCGGTCATCATATGTTTTGATCACTGCCAAGAGAACAGATTATTTATCTTATTATCGGACAGTGACAGGGAGATCTCAATCTTGCTAGAAACCCCCTTTCGTGGTTTCATAATATATACTACAAACTATGGACGTCAAGTAACTTTGGTTATTTATCGATCCGCCTTCACTGACGCGTTTAGTCAGATAGGGGGATGTGGCCATAATGTATCATGACATTGAACTTTTGATGTACTGCCCATTATTTCTGAATGTGTCATGACTTCAGATCTGCTATGTATACCTACAAATTGATATGTCAACGAACCATGATGTACTCGTATGTCCCAGTGTGTACGTCTGAATAAATTGAGTAAACTAAGATTCCAGCAGTCTGCATTGGTGCCTTGTAGACACAAGTGTGAGTGGTTATATTGGTCAGCACACGAACAGTACACCATTCGCGGTAATCACACTCTACACTTCTACTTCATACATACACCATCCTGCGTCGGCTGAAGTGACCAAGTTTAGGGCCTGCTTCCCCTGGAGCCTTTGCCTTCCCTAACTCAGGACTAGGGTGAGTTACCCATTTACAGCTGGGTAGACTGGAGCATGCCTGATCTCAACAACACACCACTCTTCCTTACAGAGCAGACAGACTGATACTTTACAGTGTGTGTGTGAAAGCAACTTTACAGAGTGGAAAGAACAAAGTTTTACAGTGGCGAGCCAGATTCCTGGGTCCAGCTTACGCAGTTTTGTGTTGAGAATCACAGTTTACAGCTGAAAGAACATTTGTTTGAACACATCAACACCAGTAGGACAGTTTTACAGTCGATGTCAGCTTGACCTGTATTACCGATAGGATGCTGTATCTAGGTCAGCGCTTGTTGACAGTTTTTCGCTGTACAGACAGTATTACACAGGACAGTGGTATCAAGTGTAGAAAATATCTGGAGCAATATTGTTGACATTTCTCAACGTACAGAAGAATCACAGTGTTGTTGAACATAAAGTGCATAGTTCATCGTTGGTTCTTCAAATGCTCAACAGAGAAAAATTGACAGTGTAATAGTTTAAAATTAAATCTATTACTGAATAAAGTGGCAAGTTATTAGTATTAAAATAAACTGTGCCTGCTTTACAACACTATACCTGCAACACATTCCATTCATGACATAAATGATATTGTATGCTATATGCTATTTATGCTTACATGTTATTTGTTTATATGTGTAGGGGTTTATATGTTGCGGGCCTGGATGGGTGGTGACTAGAACAGGAAATACCGAATAATATTGGTCTTGTTCTGGCGTTCGATAGGGAGCAATTTCTTAATTGAAATTTGCATGCAACATAGTTTGCAAATATTTGGTTAGTTGTGACGACTGTTTCATATTTGTATTTGTAACATTTTTTGTGTTCCTTAGTTTTGTTTGATTTGTTTGTATAATTGTAGGTCTCATCTTTTCTTTCATTTCAGTTTTTTACACCCTTATGTTTATACACTGTGGCGTTATTTGTCTTGTTATCTTATGGCAGTTATCATCACGGTTTCTGTGATCATTTTTTTCATTTCTCCTATTTAATTTAATTTGATCTCTGCAAATGTTTTCATATTGTCTTTTCTTGTTTGTCCTTTGTAATGTCTTTAGTTGACATATGACGTATAGTGGTATACACTGATAGTATAGTACAGATCAGTACTTTCTGATTGTTATTGTTATAAAACAAAATGTACAAGACCTTTGTAAGGCTTGTCTCCCAAAGTGATTGGTAAAGGGAAATATTTTTTCTACAGGTACTCAAGTGATCTTTGATTACATTGAGGTATACAAGACCTTTGTAAGGCTTGTCTCCCAAAGTGATTGGTAAAGGGAAATATTTTTTCTACAGGTCTTGTAAGGCTTGTCTCCCAAGTGATTGGTAAAGGGAAATATTTTTTTCCACAGGTACTCAAGTGATCTTTGATTACAGTGAGGTATACAAGACCTTTGTAAGGCTTGTCCCCACAGTATTTGAGATACAATTATTGTTGTCCACAGGTACTCAAGTTATCATTGGTTATTATAAACCATACAAGTTTGGACTAAGACTAAGTCTAAGGTATAGACTTGTCTCCCATTAACTTGAAAGAGGGTAATTTATTTACTTTTTCAGGTTTCTGATTTAAGAAGACAATATGTCTACATTAGATTATTTTATTGCTCAAGGAAAATCTCTTGATAAGACTGGAAAAGACTTAGAACAATGGGCTGTTGCTCAATATGACAAAGCATTAGCTGCAGAAGAGAAAAAAACTGCTGCTGCTGTTGAAGAAAAAAAAGCTGCGGCTGAGGAGAGAAAACTTCAAATAGAAGAAAAAAAAGCTGCTGCAGAAGAAAGGAAAGCAATAGCTGAAGAAAAAAGATTAGAAAAAGAAGCTGATACTGCTGCTGAACTTAAGAAATTGCAGATGCAAGTGGAGGAAAGGAGATTTGATGCAGAACAGAAAAAATTAGAAGCTGCTGCAGAACAGAAAAAATTAGAAGCTGCTGCAGAACAGAAAAAATTAGAAGCTGCTGCAGAACAGAAAAAACTAGAAGTTGCTGCTGCTGCAGAACAGAAGAAATTAGAAGCTGCTGCAGAACAGAGAAGATTAGATAGAGAAGCTGAAGAGAGAAAAGCAATAAGAGAACATGAGTTTGAATTAGAGAAATTAAAATTGACATGTATGAGTAATGTTAATCAGGCATCTGGTGGTAATGGTAAACCCTTCGTGTACAAGGTCAAGGTACCAGCGTTTAACCCTACCAGTGATGACATAACATTTTGGCTTTCTAGATTTGAACGGCTTGTCGATCTCATAATGTTGACAAATCACAGTATGTGAATCAGTTGTCTGAAAATCTAAAAGGGGAGTCTCTGAGTAAGTTATATTTTGTTGAAGAGGCCGACAAAGATAATTATGATGCTGTTAGGGCAGCGTTGATAAAGAGATATCAGCTGTCTGAAGAAGGTTATCGTCTTTTGTTTAAAACAATGAGACCTGAGGTAGGTGTAGAATTCTCAGAATTCATCTCAAAAGCACGAATTACACTTTCACGATGGATTGAATTATCCAAAACAGAGAAAACATTTGATGGTCTTACAGATTTATTGCTAAGAGACAAGGTCATGTCTTCTGTAAATAAATCATTCCTAGAGTTCTTACATGAGCGTAAACCTAGTACAATAAAGCAAATGGAAGAATATTGTGACCAGTATGCCACGGCACACCCTGACATGATTCTTAGTAACTCTAACATTAAAGAGAGTATGCCAGTTGCTTCGGCAACAGAATATAATCAGAATTACTCACACAAATTCCAAGGAGCTAAAAATAAATTTGATAAAAAGGTTAATTGGAATAAGTATCAAAACCAAGATAACCATTCAAATCAGAGTTCTTCTTTGAAGAACTGGAATCGGGCTGATAGTCCTCGACACGCGAGGGGTACCCATAATGTTAGAAATTCTCGGAAAGGGAGTAGCTATAGGAACTACCCAAGTGCTTCATGGAGACAAAAGAAACAATATTACAGGGATACTCAATATAACGAGCATGATGATTATGATCATGAATATTATGATTCAAACCCAAATAGGGGTTATAACAGAGGCAATAATAATTATAGAGACAATTATAACCGAGGTAGATCACAACACAAAAGACATGGTAAATCGTATTACCAGGCTAACTCTGCACAACAGGAGTTCCACGACACCGATAATCAGAATAATGATAAAAAAGACTCCAATAGTGTAGCGAATTCCGCTTTTGATTTTGCTAGAGCATCTGAGTGTTCGCAATGCAAAACATTATTCGATCCAACCACAGTGTCTACTTTAAGCTGCGGTCACCCACTTCCCGCTCTCCATGCGTCAATCGCGCATAATGGAAGGGGTGCTCTTGTCTTTAATAGGGGCCTAATAGATGGTACTCCGGTATCAATTCTTTTCGACTCGGGGTGCACTACCATTGGAGTGAGACAATCACTCGTAAATCCTTCTCGAGCTACAGGCAATATAGTCAAATGTGTAACATTTGGTGGCACATTGGAGAAGTACTCCACTGCCATTATCAATATTGCTACGCCTTTCTTTACAGGAGAGGTGCAAGCATGTCTCTTGCCGAATCCGATCGCTGATCTTATCATCGGTCGCATTCATGGAGTGAAAGAATGCACTCCACAGCAAATTTCTAATTGGGAAAATGTTAATATGCAATCTGCTAATGCAGTAATCACTAGGGCTCAAGCTCTCAATATGCCACAATCTTCACATTCTGAAGATAATGATGCGCAGATCCAAGATGATCCCTTGGAGATTTCCCACGATTCCTTTATCAAACAGCAGGAAGATGATCCTACTCTAAAGAAATTCTTTACTCTGGCAACAAAAGGTGATCCGAATAAGGATACTAATCGTAAATCTTGGATTACGTTGAAGAATGGCGTACTTGTACGTATGGTACAAGACTCCGCTAAGTCCATTCATTCTCAAATCCTTGTGCCTAAAAATATGAGAGTTAAAATTTTACAGCACGCTCATGATTCGCAGTGTGCTGGACATATGGGTTTTTCCCGTACTAAAGCTAGAGTTCTTCAATCTTTCTTTTGGCCTGCGGTGAATAAGGACATACGAATCTATTGTCGATCTTGTAAAGTATGTCAAGAGATTAAATCCAGAGGTCCACGCCATGATGCACCTATTCAGGCTGCAGACATTCCCATTCGGCCATTTCAAAAAATGGCGATAGACATCATTGGTCCATTTAAGATAAAGTCTGCTAGAGGACACCAATTTATTTTGACGTGTGTTGATATGTGCACACGTTGGCCGGAGGCTGTTCCTCTAAAGAGCATAACTACTGCTGATGTCGCAGATGCTCTTTGGTTAATATTTTCTCGTCTGGGGTTTCCAGCAGAAATATTATCCGACCATGGTACCCAACTCATATCGGATACCATGTCTCAAGTAATGTCGACTCTGAAGATAGAGAGATCGCTGAGTAGTATTTATCATCCTATGTCCAATGGGATGGTGGAACGTTTGAATAGAACTCTGAAAAACCTACTAGGTAAGATAACAGAAGATCATCCTCAGGATTGGGGATAGGGTTTTACCCGCGGCTCTCTTTGCATATAGAGAGGTCGCCAACGAACATACAGGATTTTCTCCCTTTGAACTTGTCTTTGGCGCGAAACCGCGAGGTCCTATGTCCTTACTGCATGATCTTATAACTGCTGATAATATTGTCGATGACACAAAATCCTCTTATGAATATGTCATCGCACTTAGACACAAGATTATTGAAGCATGCAAATTGGCAACTGCTTCTTCTGAATTTGCGAAACAGAAGGCAAGGGAATTTGCCAATAAAAAGAGATGTTTGCGTCAACTTTGTCCAGGTGACAAAGCATTTGTCTTGCTACCTTGTAGGGAAAATAGACTTCTCATTTCTTGGAAAGGTCCGTACGATATAATATCAAAGGTTTCCGATGTTGACTATATCGTCGATATTGACGGGAAGCGTAAAACCTTCCACATCAACATGCTCACGGAATTCCATGAACGTCCTGATTATTTACAACCTGTTTTCCAGGCAACGGACGATTTTCCAGTCCAACATGGACAGTACTCATCTCTGTCAGTAATACAGGATGAGGAAACGAGTTTCTCGGATGTAAATTTACCTTTTCCAATGATTCCTCTTCACTCTAATGAATCATGGAAAGATGTTGCAATTTCTCCAGAATTATCTCCAGGAGAGCAGAAACAAGTTTCTACTATGTTAGAACAATTTCAGGATGTCCTTACTGACATTCCTGGTCAAACGGATGTCATTCAACATGACATTATTCTTACTGACCATAGTCCTATAAGAGTCAGACCGTATCCTATCCCGATACATTTTCAAGCACAGGTAGAGAAAGAGTTAGATGAGATGATAGAGTTAAAAATTATTGAACCATCCACATCAGCATATTCTTCGCCGATGGTTATAGTACGAAAAAAAGACAATAACATACGTCTTTGCGTGGATTATCGCAAATTGAATCAAGTGACTAAATTCGATGCTGAACCTATGCCTTTACTAGAAGAGCTACTTACGAGACTATCGAATTCTCACTTCTTTACTAAACTCGATTTGTCTAAGGGATATTGGCAAGTTCCACTATCCGAACACGCCAAACCGTTTACTGCTTTTTCGACGCCTAGGGGTCTATTCCAATGGAATTTCATGCCTTTCGGTCTTATGAACGCCCCTGCTACATTTGTACGCATGATGCGTCGAATCCTATCTCATCGCTCAGATGTCATTGCGTATCTTGATGACATCTGTCTTTTCAGTGATACTTGGAACGATCACTATAATGGTATAAATGAACTATTGTCTATCTTACGCGAGCATAACCTGACAGCGAAACCATCGAAAGCATGTATTGGTTTTAGCGAAATATCTTTCTTAGGACACCGTGTTGGTCATGGGTTCCTAAAAACAGAAGACCATAATACAAGTAAGATACTTAACATTTCTATTCCTAAGACTAAAAAGCAAGTACGAAGTCTCTTAGGTCTAATACAATTTTATGGACGATTCATCCCGAATCTGTCCTCCATTATGTCACCTCTTTCTTCCTTGCTAAAGAAAGGGTCTCCTAACGTAGTCCATTGGACTCAAGAATGTCAATCCTCTTTGGATAAGGTTAAAACTATGTTTTCTACTTCACCTATCCTAGTATTGCCTTCTAAGGATAAGACATTTATTCTTCGTAGTGACGCTTCATCCACCGGGATTGGAGCTGCACTAATGCAAGAGTACTCTGGAACTCTGCATCCTGTGATGTATATTTCTCGGAAATTAAATGCCGCAGAGAAGAATTACTCGGTCCTAGACCGTGAATTATTGGCTATGGTTTGGTCAATCCTTAAACTGCAAAGATTTCTTCTGGGCGCGCATTTCATTGTGGAAACTGACCAGAAAGCTCTTACGGCTATTCAGAGTAAAAATCTGAAGAGCGCGAGATCAACGCGATACGCGATTGCTCTACAGCCATTTCATTTTTCGGTGCGAGCTATCCGTGGGTCAGAAAATGTGATGGCAGATATTTTGTCTAGATGCCCACATGATTCATAACTGTTATACAACTTTGATACAGTTGTTTCTATGTTGAAATGTGTACACATATGTAATATATCATATATTGATTGTAACACTACTTAGCGGTTCATTGATATGTATTCACCGCTGATCTTTCAATGTTTTTCGTCTTTGATGATCATGATGTTAAGATATCTTAGATGGAATTTATGTATAAACTAATGTGGAAATTGTGTCATTGCTAATATTGTAGTATGCGTTGGTGACACCTCTCTGGAAATATTTATACTTAGAGAAGTACTTTCTCTAAGGTCATAAAACTTATGCTTATCATCTGCGCATTGTTATTGGTGCGTTGTGAGCCTATTGTATGTTGCTCCTAGATGTATTTCAAAAAAAAAAATGTACCATTTTTTTTTTCTCGAGGGGTGTGGTAATCTGTTGCGTGCATATTTTGACGCACATTTTACAAAAATCGATATGGCTATTTAATATGGGAAAAATATAGACATGCATTCATTTGTGTATGAAAATGCTGTTTATGGTAAAAGCGAGATAATCCATGTTTGATTCACACTTTTGATTATAGGAGTAATCGTTCTGGATATTGATCCAGCGCAAGGATATTGCGCTTGCGTTTGTACTTATTTTTTAGGGCCAGAAAATATATTAATTTGCTTATTGTGTTTATGGCCTGAATTCATATGTATTACATATTATTAGTACAAGTAGAATCAGTCCTATATTGTATATTTTGGATGGGTAGGAGGGACTAGATTCTTGCTAGCGGAAGTATGAGTTGTCTTGACAAGTCGTGATGAGTTCCGATGTACCGCTTACAAATGGCGGGGTACGTTTTTCAAGAGCTGGTCCTTTCGTCAGAAAAAAATGTCTTACGACGTGGTTTTTCTTCTGAAGGAGATGGTGTCTCTACGATAGTTTGTGTTAGAGACTCTCCTTATGTCAGTATATAGATGATTCGGACTCCAGGTAAACCCAGCTCCTATTTTTGATGATCTCTCGTCGGTTAGGCCTAGCTTGACTTTTGGTGCTTCGTTATGCTAGTGTCGTGTTTGGTATCGACGAAGATGACAGATTTCCCTGCAGCGTTTATGGCTACGTGAAATTAACCTGATCACCGTAGAGCTGTATGGAAACATTTACGAAATCATTTATATAACCATTATAAATTAACTCTGGCTTATATTCTCCTTCCTATGAATGAGTGAACGACAACTCAGGGAGACAGCCATGTTGGATTTCGGTCATCATATGTTTTGATCACTGCCAAGAGAACAGATTATTTATCTTATTATCGGACAGTGACAGGGAGATCTCAATCTTGCTAGAAACCCCCTTTCGTGGTTTCATAATATATACTACAAACTATGGACGTCAAGTAACTTTGGTTATTTATCGATCCGCCTTCACTGACGCGTTTAGTCAGATAGGGGGATGTGGCCATAATGTATCATGACATTGAACTTTTGATGTACTGCCCATTATTTCTGAATGTGTCATGACTTCAGATCTGCTATGTATACCTACAAATTGATATGTCAACGAACCATGATGTACTCGTATGTCCCAGTGTGTACGTCTGAATAAATTGAGTAAACTAAGATTCCAGCAGTCTGCATTGGTGCCTTGTAGACACAAGTGTGAGTGGTTATATTGGTCAGCACACGAACAGTACACCATTCGCGGTAATCACACTCTACACTTCTACTTCATACATACACCATCCTGCGTCGGCTGAAGTGACCAAGTTTAGGGCCTGCTTCCCCTGGAGCCTTTGCCTTCCCTAACTCAGGACTAGGGTGAGTTACCCATTTACAGCTGGGTAGACTGGAGCATGCCTGATCTCAACAACACACCACTCTTCCTTACAGAGCAGACAGACTGATACTTTACAGTGTGTGTGTGAAAGCAACTTTACAGAGTGGAAAGAACAAAGTTTTACACTTATCTCATCAGATACTAAAATGCCATTTATATTTAGGAGTAAGCTATTCCCTACATGACTACGGTTTGTTGCTCATGCATGATTAAAGTGGATAGTTTTGTTCATGTTTGTCAGGGGTCAAAACAGTTCTGTTCGCCATGGGTGCAAAAATATGTTGCTACAGCTCTGACATCAACAATGATAGAAAAATAAAAAAGAATATAAACTGTATATGTAAACAAATTCCATAAATAAGAATCTTCCATTCAAATGTCCAGTCAGTCCTACTGTATGGCTATAAAACCTGGAGAACAACCAAGAAGTTAGACATTCATAAATAGGTGCTTGCATAGAACAGAATGATTGTATGGTATGACAAGATCACTAATGTAGAGCTAATGACTACAACCTGGCAAGTGCCAGTGGAACAAGAGATGAGAAAAATATGCTGGCAATGGACAGGACATGGTATTCGGCCGAATACCATCACCAACCAAGATCTGCTTACTCGGAGCAAGCAAGAGGACATGCACGCCATTGACAGGGATGGGGGAAACATGGAAAGTTCTAGAGCTGATAGTTATTGTTGAACAGAGTGACATGCAAAACCATGTGTTCCTGTAGCTCACTGGTTGTATACACAACGGATGCATCCTCTCATACGTCCACTTCTGCTAGCCTTAAGTTTGATGCCAAATTCCAACAGTCTTAACCTTGATGATTCATCTACTGCAGGGAGCCGCGCTAGCGTAGTGGTTACAACACCGCTCTGGCGACCGGGTGATACAGGATCAAACCCGGGCGACGGCATTTGAGGATTTTTCGTCGACCGGGATTTGGACTGGATTAACTCGAGACCTGGCGAGGACATTTGAAGGAGTGTCGTCGACCAGGGACTGGCGGCTCCTGAGCCGACCCAGCTGCAATGGGTACCTCCGAAATCGGCGAGTATTTGCCTGAATGGCGAGGGACACCTGTCTCTGTACAAGAAATAAAGGGATACTCACGTAAAATCAATGTCAGGTTAGACATAAAAATAATAACCTGAGATTTCGCCTCGAGTATTAGCGGGCGAACGCCAAAAAAAAAAAAAAAAAAAAAAAAAAAAAAAAAAAAAATCTACTGCATTTATGATAGTATGAGACAGGAGCCCTTGCCATAGGTTTGTTGAAGGCCTTACCTCCTTGGGCAGCTGAAGCAATGATGATAAAGGAAAAAAATCCCTCTGATTCTGTAAATAAAATGCAATGCTGTTCTAGTTATGTTTAGACGAGTTCACAGGTCAACTTCTGTGAATGCTCACGCACACTTCTTCTTCTTCTTCCATCCTTAGCCACCGACCGTCAAAGCAGTCAGTGGCCATTACGCCTAGTGGCGTCTTAGGGCAACAGCAGATAGGTTTTCTTTGCCATTGTTTCCCATCACACCTATTGGCGTCTTTAGGGCAACGGCAAATCAATCCATCTGCTGCTGTTTCCGTAATCGAAGTGACTGGCAAACGAGTGATCAGCCCGTTGGAATCACGCACACTGTTGATGACTATATGAGAGCAAATATCTGACTTACCCAATCAAAGCCGTTCTGTTGGAAGTTTGAGATAACCTGGAGAAGATTGCCTTGCATTTCCTTTTTTCAGTCAGAATACTGGCATTCACGCGTATACCGTAAAAGACCTAAATGTGAAAAGACACAGAAAACATCTTCATAACAAAATATTTGGGTGTCATGTTGCTTTTACATACACACATTTTCATTGTAGCACCTATGTTTTTCTTCTTTCTTTCCTTTATTTTAAAAAGTTTTCTGCATTTAATTTTCATATGCTGTCCAAAACAAAATGAAAACATACGCTTCCATTATAAAATTCATATATATGTTTCCACTTTTAAAATTCAAATCATAGGCCGCTCCAAAAGAAAGACAAATGTTTCTCTGCCCTGTTTATGACAGACAAGGTAGGGTATGGATAAACAGAAAGTGATAAAATGCAGAATTGTTAAACTCCGTTTATAAAGCATTCCTCGGGAACATAAATTTGACGAATCTAGAAAATAAATATTTTGATTCACATTCCCAGAATTCTTATAAAAAAGTTATGCTGAAAGTTCGCAACAAAATAAAAGCAGAATAGTCATAAGAACAGAAAACGGTAAAAGTACTCGTAGTTCAACAGCAGATACTATCGCAGGAGTGAAATGCTACAGACTTCACCATACTGGGTCCAGCTTTATAAGGTGGGTGTTAATATCTGTTCTGTTTACTATATCTCTGTTTTTTTCTGTAGAGTATTGGTTCCTGTTAATATTTTACTGGTAATACTTTATACGATAATTATATCCTGATAACATTAGTGGGTTTCAGCACCCACTGATTATATTGGCTGATACATCAATCATTATATTGGGTCGACTTGCTTGTTGTATTATTATTTCCAGTTACACTCTACTGTTGAAGTAACACACCTCTGTAGAGGTGACATATTCTTAATTACATCCGCCACACAGGCTAATTCTATATATATGTGTGTTGCTGTCCTGTCCCTGTGTCTCAATGCCGACATGGGTGTATGTAGATTCAGTTACACCCCACAGTACGTACGTAAGAGTACATGAAGAAGTCAAAAAAGGTTGTAAACGACTGGGAACAGTTCGATACTGTTTATTCCGTTACAACACAGTCACAACAGCATGGACGAAAATACGGTGACAGCAAAACATGAAATGTCTCAGTGCTAGCAATACTGAACTGCACACTCGGCAGTTATGATCATAGTCATGGCCTTCAAATCTCTCACTTCTCAGAATACTCAAGGACTGCAACTACGGCAGTTATATTAATGGCTTTAATACGCAATATGGCCTTAATACACAATATGGCCTACAAAAGTACCTTAATACATAGCGAAGCCTGCATCACCCGGCAGCTTCAAAATATGGCCTACAAAAGTACCTTAATACATAGCGAAGCCTGCATCACCCGGCAGCTTCATTAATCTTCACAATATGGCCTACAAAAGTACCTTAATACACAGCGAAGCCTACATCACCCGGCAGCTTCATTAATCTTCACAATATGGCCTACAAAAGTACCTTAATACACAGCGAAGCCTGCATCACCCGGCAGCTTCATTAATCTTCACAATATGGCCTACAAAAATCTTAATACACAGCGAAGCCTGCATCACCCGGCAGCTTCATTAATCTTCACAATATGGCCTACAAAAGTACCTTAATACACAGCGAAGCCTGCATCACCCGGCAGCTTCATTAATCTTCACAATATGGCCTACAAAAATCTTGGCCTCTCATAAATCTTGGCCTATCATAAATCTTGGCCTATCATAAATCTTGGCCTATCATAAATCTTGGCCTATCATAAATCTTGGCCTACACAAATCTTGGCCTATCATAAATCTTGGCCTACATAAATCTATACTGCAGTAACACAAGGCCGTACACACCGCAAAACATATGTCGACATTTCCTCTCTAGCTCTGCGCAGGCATGTCACTTAGAAGAACACAGGGCTTGCCCAGCTCGGACAAACGCCCAAACCCAAACTCTCTCTCTGGATCACACACCCTAGTCCCGCCAAAAAACCCTAGTCACGGGACTCGGCTGTTTTGAACCCATCTCCTACAATACATGCGCTAAGCCGCCTAATCACAGCTCAACACAACTCAGGGATAAATTTCTCACAGGCGGGGACCCAACGCTGTGAATAGCGGTCACCCACTATGTTCTCGTTCATACGAGGAAATATTCCTATATAACCTTAACCAAGCATTATGGTCAACCAAGCATTCAAGCAACGTGACTCAGTATCCAACTTGTCTTAAAAAAAAGCATTCAAAAGATTACTACCCTTTTTGACCTTAACAGTGGGGTGACCAGTTCCTTTCCTCACTGCCTTTGCCATCACCAACTCAATAGCACAGTTAGGTATCCATTTACAGCTGAATAGACTGAAGTGTGACACCACCAGGTTTTGATTCTGGAACTTCTCCAAAGCTCAGCCAATCGGACGCTCAATTTTACGAGAACAGTGCAACGTAATTTACATAAAAGAATGTAGAGTATATCCACTTTATTTTGTTGCTCTTCAGAGCACAGAGCCATCAGTGCAGTAACCCCTGCAGAGCCATCACTGCAGTAACCCCTGCAGAGCCA
This sequence comes from Oreohelix idahoensis, assembly GCA_024509875.1. Taxonomy (NCBI): domain Eukaryota; kingdom Metazoa; phylum Mollusca; class Gastropoda; order Stylommatophora; family Oreohelicidae; genus Oreohelix; species Oreohelix idahoensis. The sequence continues at coordinate 13,215 of JAMPIV010006393.1, read as the reverse complement.
TCACTGCAGTAACCCCTGCTGAGGAAGCCTGAACCAAAGCTCTTCATGTACACTAGCAATGATGGTTTCTGTAACAACTTGTTTTGCTTGATGCCATGCTATTGGCCCCATGCATAACAGCTGACATCACCTTCTATGACAAACCTGGTATGTCTCTTAACTCTTAATATCCGACCGGCCTTTCTAATAGGCTGACGATCGATCCTCGTTTTACGGCTGGCCTATTAGGTAGACGATTCAGTTACCGTTTCAATAACTGTAGTTTTAACATTAAATAAATATTAAACAAACATAAAGGTATGTTTTCAGGCACTCGTAAGAAATAAAGAAGTAGAACACTAGACAACAGAAAAACAACAGACGTGAGTGGCTTACCCAGGATTCGAACCCCGGACCTTCCGTACGACAACACCGCCTAGCTATACAAGCGAATCACACTATCCTCCCGACCAGCTAGGCATCCCCAAAAAAAGATGCTTTACTGACCGGTCATTAGTGCGAAACACAAGACAACACCGGAAGTTTACAATGGGCAGCTTAGCCTTATTAATGAAGCAATCACTTCTGTCGTTCCCCTATTATACAGTATATGTCAGTCCACACAAGACAGATACTGTGTCTAGTAAATGATAGAAGACTTAAGAACAGTAGTATAGAACAGAGGGTAGGTTTCTGGTATTGTATAAACATTTATAACATATAAGGAAGGGAAACCCGAGGCCTGTAAACAGTAAATAAATATTAGACAAACATAAAGGTATGTTTTCAGGCACTCGTAAGAAATAAAGAAGTAGAACACTAGACAACAGAAAAACAACAGACGTGAGTGGCTTATGTTTGTCTAATATTTATTTACTGTTTACAGGCCTCGGGTTTCCCTTCCTTATATGTTAAAAGTAGTTTTAACATTATTTACATAATTTTCTTCCCATAAAAGAGTTCTAATGCCATTTCCGGTAAACCTCGTATTTGAAAATACTGGAATAGTCACGTTTGTGTGAAATATTGTTCGATTTTTATTAAATAAAGTAGGCCTGATTAGTTAAAAATTTTAAAAAAATGTTCTGTCTGAGAATGGCTTTGTGTTCAAATGGTCGTTCAAAAAGATTATCGGCTGAACATGCATCGCAGCTTATTCAGTCACGGATTGCTAATGACAGTGATGAGTTTTCGAGCATTGATAGTTCCGATGAAGATGAATTTAGCGATACATTAACAGATTCTGAGGACGAGTGTCCCTTGGATGGACCAAGTTATAGAACTGGTAGGGGATTGGTAAAAGGGAAAGGTAAATGTCATAAAAAGGAAAGAAAAGATAGATCTAGATCACAGATGAGATCGGTAATCACTGAATCTGGTAATGCTGAGCTTTATTTCAACAATATTATTGAACAGGAGGTTGGATGGAATGAAGATGATAAGGGTTCAACTCAGAATGCAGTTCGCTTTGTTCCACCTCAGGGCAAGACTCCTGGTGTGAATCCAGATATTGTCCCAGAAGATTCACCAGCACTTTTTTGTCTCAAAGCCATTTTAACAGAGGAAATATTGGAAGAACTTGTTGTGTCAGTCAATGATTATGCTGATCAACGTTGTCAATCAAAAGCTGCAACTGTTTATCGCAGCTGGCATCCAATGACACTACATGAACTTCACAAGTCTTTTTCTGTTATCATATTGTCAAAAAACCAAAAGTGAGTGATTACTGTTTTCAGGAGCCTTACATACAGACTCCCTGGTTCAGGCAGATATTTACAAGGGACAGGTTCCAAGCATTGTATCACACAATGTTCAATGTAAGTGATGTTGACGCAAAAACTGAGCCGTTTCTGCAGAAACTCCTAACACGATTTCAGGAAGCATTTTATCCATATAAAGAGCTGTCTTTAGATGAAATGGTGTTGGGTGGAAAGGCAGGGGGGCACATAAAATGTTCAATGCCTCAAAACCTAAAAAATATCATGTCAAGACCTTTGGCCTTTGCGACAGTAGTACTGGTTTGGTTGTCAATTTGTTGATTTACTTTGGTGCCAATACATCATACAGCCCTGAGCTAGATGTAAAGAGCCAGCAAACCATCAAAGTATTTGATACACTGCTAAAACCATGTGGAAAAGGTCATCATATTTGTGCAGATCGTTACAACACAAATTTTGCATTGCTGCAGTATCTTGCCGACAAGTCAGTATTTTACCGGAACGGTCAATATAAATCGTAAAAATTTTCCAACGGCGCTGAAGACTACACAACTGATGCATCTCCAGATGAAATGGTTTATGGAACTAGAAAGTAAATTTCTTTGCGTAATGTTTAGAGATAAAAAGGCAAAAAAAACATGCATTCTAGTGTCAAGTTCTGCAACTGTGGAAACCACCAAAGAAATCACAAATCGTTTTGGTGACAGAAAGCACAAACCTGTTATGATTGATGACTACAACCAACAAATGAATGGATGTGACAAGGTTGACCAGCATGTAACAACATATGGAACATTCAACAGAAGAACCAGAAAGTGGTGGGGAAAAAATTTTCTTTTCGATCTTTGAAATTTCCCAGTTGAATGCTTTTGTGTTGTTTGCACTCACCAGACTAGATAATTCAAAGAAACAGACCTTACTGCAGTTCAAGAATCAATTAATAACAGAACTGTGTCTTCTTGCTTCTGATACTATCCAAAATATCCCACAAAGAGTTACTCATGCAAATCAACACAACAGTCCATTGAACCGTCTGTGTGGAACCAGTCATATTATTAAAAAATCCAAATTTCAGCGCAGGTGTGTCATTTGTAGCACCCCTGAAGTTAGAGTGAGAATGTTTTAGTGTGAAGGGTGCAAAGATCATCCACATCTTCACCCAAATGACAGCTTTGCTAAATACCATGAGGCAAAGTAGTTTAATTTTAAGAATGAAGGGAATATTTACATTGTATATAGTTTACTTTCAGTTTTTGAGTGTGTCTTCAAAATGTGCCAACAAATTTCCAGTTGTAATAAAAACTGTATTTATGATAAGAATCAACTGAAACATTTCTACATTATGTGAAAATAGATGTACTTTGAAGTGGGAGTGGTTTTAGGAGTTCCAGGCTTCAAATTGTATTATTTTTTGTGGGTAAGTACAACTTTTTTTTTTCAAAATTTTTTTAATGTTTCAGTTTTTCTGCACTCAGAATTAATTACACATATTGATAAGTAAAATTTGTTTTTCAATATTTTAAATTAAAAAATTGTTCTTCATTCATTACTGTATAAGTTTGTCAGAGACTGTTTAAACGATGTTGTCCCCAGATGTCAGGATACTATATAATATATATGATGATGGGGTGAGGTGTGTGTGTAGATGAAGATCAACACACACGCCACACCCCATCATCATATATATTATATAGTATCCTGACATCTGGGGACAACATCGTTTAAACAGTCTCTGACAGCTGGGGGCTCGTAGAAGGAGTCGTGTGAACCTGGGAACGTCATCTATACAGTTCTGACATACTGGGGAAGCAAGGAAAGATCAACCACTTCACCCCTGCATCTACGAATGTAAACAGACTGTTATTGTTACACTGTGCTGGCGATCTACGGTCCTGAAGGCCAAAATATAATCAGCCAATCAACGGGGAGTTCAGTCCAGCAAGTCGTGACCTACTGACCAGTTTTGATACAGCAGTGTTTTCAAGCTGTGTCCTGCTTGAAACAGTTTGAATACCCTAGCGAAGTCTGCGCAGTAGTATTATCCTGAAGTACTGCCCTTTCAACCTTGATGTGGTTGATGATGTGTGCTGGCCGTTAGAACTACAAGCTGACCTGTCCTACAGATTTGCACTGGCCTGTCGGAGTGTGTCGTTTTGAGTTTCTACGTCACATGATGTGCTGTGTGTTCTGTCGACATCATTTCATGAAGTCACCAGGAAAGACAAGTGTGAACAACTGCTAGGATCATCGTTCTTCAGCCTAGTGGATTGTCAAGTTTACCTGTACTTAAGATACGTAGTATTTTTATAAATTAGTATTGACTGTTTGTGTATTCGTTTTCTTTGGGTATCGTTTGTGTAAGTCACTTCATGCGGTGTGTGTTCATTTGATTTGCACAGTTTGTTTAGGCTTGTTTACCTTTTGTAAATCTGTTGTTATCGTGAGTTTTTGTATTCTTTGCTGTGTTATTTGTACGTTTGTAAGTGTTATTTGATGTTGTACATTATAATACTTGCATTTATTTTTTCAGGTTTATGTAATTAATTTGTAATACATTAGGATAGATATGTTTTCTTGTTTGAGGTAATATAGTTAGCCTACTGGTCTTCATTATAAGAGAACATTATAAGGTGACGTTTTTCCACCTTGGAGCTACGGAGGAGTAAGGCGACGTGTTTCCCGCCTTGTAGCTAGAATAGATAAAGTACAGGCGAGTGTATTTTCCCGCCTGGAGAGGATTCTTTGAATCTATATGGCGATGTTCATGCCGCCTATCACTAATGATATGTGATATACACCTGGATGGTGTTGTATTAGTGCGAGGGTGTTTTTCCGCACGTAGAGTTGTTTGAGGGATTATTGTGTGCGAAGAGTGTAGGCCGCACCAAGGACATTCTGTACATTGTTATTGTGTAGTTGGAGAGACTGTGTATGAATACTGTAGTTCGTTATGCCGTACAGGCAGTGTTAGCCTAAGTATTGGTTCAGTGTTGTTGACAAGAAGTTTGATATCCAGGACATGTATGTGAATGTTCTAATAAATGTTATGGAACTGTAACCAGTGGCGTTGTGTTACTGCATACCCCTGGCATTGTTAATGTTCATCTACACACATGCCACACCCCATCATCATATATATTATATAGTATCCTGACATCTGGGGACAACATCATTTAAACAGTCTCTGACAAAGTTGCATGCATGTTTAAAACCACTGAACAATTCAGTTAGGTGCATGTCAAAGGGGTTTCATTTCTCCACATTTTGATATATAACACTTTATGTTATCATTATAAATAAATTATTTAATGTAAAATCAGTAACAGCAGTCATGTCTGTAAATACAGGCTTAAAATATTTGTGCACTTTGTCTAAATATACCAAAAAATGTCAAACTGTGATAAAAACTTTTGTGTTCAGAAACAACTGCAACGTTCCTACATTATGTGAAAATGGATGCACTTTAAAATGAGAGTATTTTTAGGGGTTGAAGTTTACTAGAATTAATTATACATACTGATAAGTACAATTTGTTTTTCAATTAAAAAATTTTTCTACACTCATTATTGTATATGTTGCAAGCATGTTTAAAACCACTGAACAATTTAGTTAAGTGCATGACATAGGGGTTTCATTTCTTCACATTTTGATACATAACACTCTATGTTATCATTATAAATAAATTATTTAATGCAAAATCAGTAAAGGTAGTCATGTCTAAAAATGAACTCTCCGAAATTAGCTCGTAAAAACGTGGTTTTTGAGCTCGTATACTAAGAGTTAATTTCGCCATTTCCTCAGAGACCCCAAGAACCTCACAGGGTGCAATACACATAAATATAATAGAATAGAAACAAGCAATATATATTAATGAATATAACATAAAAGAATCAAGCAATACATATTAATAAATATAATAGTCAAGAATCGAGCAATATATATTAATAAATTTAATAGACAAGAATCAAGCAATACCTATTAATAAATATAATAGACAAGAATCGAGAAATATATATTGATAAATTTAATAGAATCAACGCAATAGAATCAAAGACGAGTAGGCTACCCGAAGAGTATCAGCTGGGAGACTTTTTCAGACCATAAATTGAGGATTCCTCAGCCAAAGAGAAATTGGCAAGAAGACAAAGATGGCTATAAATCCCCCCCCCCCTTTCCATATTCTAGTCTTGATTAATGGACATGAATCATGAGCAATGACCACAACCCACGGTAGACTGGAATGTGACTTTGCTGGGAGAAGCCAGTGCTCTAACCACTCTACCAATCCTTGGCTCTGTAGGAAGCGCAAAGGGAAAGAAGGAAGATCCACAGAATAATAAAATAAGGAACAGCTTCATATTTTACTCACCTCAAGGTGCCAAGCATTTTTTATCTGAGCTGTGTCATCAACTTTCTCAAGACAGTCTGAAACAAGTAACGGAAAACACAAGTTCTAAGGATCAACTAATATTATTACTGTTATTAAATCCACTCAAAAATCTTTAATTGGATTGTTGCTCCCGACACTAAGAATTGCAACAAAGATATAACAATGTTCACATTTTTGTGTGTACAATGACACCAAGTTCTGTAAACCTGTTCACAATTTTCTGTGCATCACCATGTTCTGTGATACTTTCACAGCTGTAACCTTGTAGAAATTATATGATTTTTTTCCTATTTAATTTTTTTAAGGTGGGCTGAGGAATATTACTGAAACAGACCACAAGGTCTTTTCTATTTGGACATGTACCCTAATATAACCAGCGCACCCCGTGTTTAGGTTGAATACACGCCGAATGCATCCTCACATACGTCCATCTCTGCTGGTCTTACGTTTGATGCCAAATTCCAGCAGTCTTAGCCTTGATGATTCATCGGTTGCAGTGTCATTCTCTAATAGGTGATCATGAATTGTCCTCAGTATATCTCTCTTATCCATATCTAATGCCCCTTCTATGGGTGCTCTTGAAGCTTGACTGTAAGCTCTTTCATTGCCCCGTACCCCTGCATGACCAGGACTGTAGATCCACACCAGTTCCTGAAGATTCGAGGTTTTCCATTCATGCCGGAGTCATCCACATTGGACCTTCCGAAGCATGGATTGTGAGTCTGATACAATAACTACCCTTGTTAATGAAGTTTCAGACAGCCACCTTAAGGCTGCAGTAGCTGCCTTTACCTCTATTCTCATGCTGAAGGTTGTTATCATGTAAGCCCCAGTATGTTCAGCATCGAGTCTGCCCTTTACTCTAGCAGAGAAGCCCCACACTGATTTCTCACCCCGGATTAGACCCATCAGTGTACATAATGGCATCATAATCCCCAGCATGATCATTTATCAGCTGATCAATTTCCAGCTCTGCCCTCCCACTAACCCAAGTTCTGCACTATCTGCCAAGACTGATGACGTGCTGGTAGTTTGTCCAGTTCTCACGTGACTTACTCCACTCTTCTCAAGTGTTAAAAAAAGTTTTTTTTAAATAAAAGGCATGCAGTTTGAATGAAAATAGAATGATATTTTCACAGTAAGTTTTTTTTTATTCGTCAAAACTAGGATAATGAATAACTTAGCTATTTATCACTGCAGTGGAAGCTGAATAATTATGAACCACATAAGCCATCAATAAAACATTATTGGACATTATTAAACACTACATTTAAATGTAATAATTTCTTTAATTCAGTAGATACTGTCGCAAAATTGGTTTCAAGTCATTGCAAACGTGTTCATGTAGATTTATAAACCCGTCAACGATCGATTGACCACTTTCAAGATAGCGGTGTATCAGCGAAATGTGTATCAGACAGAGGAAATCGCCAACGATAAATAAAAGCAGAAGGGAATCATTAATAAAAGGATTTCACATTTTGGTCCAGGAAAGGATTGTGTATAACTGTATAAAAGAAGAAACGGTAGGAAATTATCATTTACGGGAATATATGCGTATTACGGCTGCCCACAGTTACGCTAACAGCTGGTAAACCCACTTCTGTTCTAAATATTAAAATCAACAAAAAACAGTTTGGGAAATTACAGGGATAGGAAGATAGAGATTTATCGGCTGGATAAAACTAGATAAGATGGAACAATATGGATATTATATATGCCGAGAATGAGAAAGGCAAAATTTCAGTCGACGCACAGATCGGCTGAAATCGCTGTTCGGGAAAGATTTTTCAGGCCTAGTCTTAGGCTGTGACGTCACTGCTCTCCGATACGTCCGCGCTATGCGTATATAAATGTATCGGTAAAACTGGAGGGATACACATCGAAAGAGGTTTGAGACAGACTGGGGGCAGAGTTTCGCCACTACCCATGAATTGTAAGCGGATCGCCAGAAACATTGTTCAGTCCAGTATCTGAAGTCTGAGGGTAAGCGAAATTATGATAACTACCGTGTATAATATTTTTTTTTATATTTCAGGTTCATATAAACTTCTCAATATATGCCTGTATAATATTCATTAATATAATGTATTGTTATTTTGAATATGATTTAAACATGTGCTTTATGGATGATTGTTGCTGGTACAAAAATTAATCACAACTAGCCCCACAGCCAAATAGAAAATATTTATTATATTAAATGCTGTATCTCGTCGATATTAAATGCTTTATCGTTTACGAAGATAAAGGCAGTCCCATGACCAGAGATTACCATAGGGAAATGAATGGTATACCGCGTTTACGAGGTTAAGGTGACTAGTCCCCTTCCTCGCTGCCTTTTCCTTCCCTAGTTTGAGCGCACAACTGAGTGTCCATTTACAGCTGGTAAAATGGAGTGTTCCACAGCCAGGTTTCAATTCCAAAACTATGCAATTGTACTACCGAAGAAAGCAACTTGATCGCTTGGTCACGCTCTTTATTTAGGTATTAATTTTGTGTAGATGCTAAGAATGGCATTAGTATTTGAATTTGTACCTGATGTGATTTGGGAAGATCAAGTTATAGAATATGAAGGGATGTATAGGAGCGGAGGATGTTTATTACTGATATGTTAATATTAATTCTGTATCATTAAAATGATGTTACTTGCTATGACTGTATAACTTTGACACCTGATGACTGACTAGTCTGACTTATGTGCTAGTCATTACACTTAATTGAAATGTTAATATTAATGCTATATCACTGAAATGATGTCCTTACTTACTATGATTGTATAACGGTGACATCTGATGACTGACTGGTCTGACATCTGTGCTAGTCAGCTACAAGTCTAGCCAGATACTAGCCAAGGCTGATATGTTGCAGGTTCCATGAAATAACTCAAACCAGACTGTCCAGTATCAGAAGCCTGTGTCGTTCATCAGAGGCAATCCCACAAAAGTGCAGGACCCCAAAGAGTGAACTTCAACTGGTCATTGGCATCCCTACTGTTGGGCCTACCAAGTCTGATATCAGCAAAGGACAGTTCAGTGTCAGCAGTATCAAGTTGAACAGATAAGTGTCAGTTAAGACACTGACCACCAATATATAAGAAACAGCTAATAGTGAAAATCCATAGTTCAGTCAACTGATGACAATTAATTGGAAAGTCAAGAGACTAAAAACAGTGATTGCAGATTGCAGTAACTTTAATATTCAAGACCTTGAAGTCTAAACAGACAATAATAGTAATTGTGTGAATACTTATATATATATATATATATATATATATATATATATATATATATATATATATATATATATATATATATATATATATATATATATATATATATATATATATATATATATATATATATATATATATATATATATGTATGCTCTTTTCCAACTAGTAGAAATAGAATATTAGTGTAATTATTAAACTAATTTTAACTGTACCTGAGGATTTATTCACTTCTTCCATTTGTGGTTTCGGTGAATGTTCATTTTACTTATCCCCTAGAATATAAGTAATCATAGATAGTCATAGGGAGGAGACGCCTTAAATCCTGGTACAACTTCTTACCAACTGGCCAGGGTTTTCACAGTCTGACTATTTCTATGATAACAATACACCAGTGCTTATTTCTAAGACTGGGGTATTACTTGTAAGGTCAGAACTCTTTACTGGCATACTAATAATTTTAATTAACCTCCAGCTACAGATACAAATAAGCATCTTCGTTAAAAAGTTTAAGTAAACTAAGGAAAAACTCAGAGGTAAATGGGTATATAACACATTCCTAATCTTACATGATCATTGTGATATTTTCAGACCGCAATTTCCCCATAATTATTTGTGAGACTTTGATTACAATGACAATCTCACATAATCAGCTCTGATGCTTTCAGTCCAGCTTCACATAGCTGTGACTCTTTCAACTTAATCCACAGTCTCACTTGTCATATATTCAGTCAGTTCCCACTATTAAACTAGTACCAAACCACCATTAATTTTCTTTTCATTCTTGTGAAACATGCAGAAGCTGGTCACCTTGTAGGAAATGTCCCACAGCATTTACATGTTCTTCACTAGCTTCAAGAGCACCCATTGAAGGTGCACTGGATATGGATAAGGGAGAGATACTGAGGACAATTAATGAGAATGATGCTGCAATCGATGAATGACCAAGGCTAAGACTGCTGAAATTTGGTATCAAACATAAGACCAACAGAGATGGACATATACTCGTTGTTGAAGCGGGTTCTTTTTGCTTCAAACCTTTTTTACTGTGGGTCAATGATCAGGTTGTCTGAACTCAGCGTAAATGGTTGACAACCGTTCAGGTTCCTTATGAACTTCCATTAAAGAATGTGGGTAATATTATCTCTTACCACAAAGAGTGCATCGTGCATGAATTAACGAATCAATAATAATATGTGGCAACGAGCCAAGTTCAACTTGATTGATTTCTGGTAAGTCCTCGGGTTTTGAGTCCAAACATGGATACAAATTTTATTGACGAAATATACGACGACATATCATTCTAATTAAAAACAGGTTACCGTCCGTCTTCCAGTTACTTAAGTGTCGTCAGAACATCCTGGGCTATATATACTATAACATTTCCATTAAATTTCATTATAATAGTAAGGACTGACCCTCTGTCCTCATTAAAAATATAAAATTCGGCATAATATGAAGCCTAACACTGGAAGGAATAATATACGTCTTCATGGCTTGACGGTCAGAATAAAAAAGGGTCAAGTACCTTAGTCACCAAGCGTGACCATACCAACGCTACTGCGTCACAATCGAACCATGCGATTTGCGTTCACCAAAAGATCATGAAGCATAAAAAACATTCTATATTACAAACCTCTCAACATCAAAATGCGTACTCCAAACGCGTTGCCAACAGTAGCAGACGACATCGTTGAAACATGTCGTAACACTCGTAAGAGGATACATCTGTCGAGTATACAACCAGCGCGCAACAGGAACAATTAGCATTCATACCCTTCGACTTTTGCTGAGGGAGACTGAGCACCTATGGGTTTGTCCCGAGTGGAGTGACGTCGATTCTGACCAACAATAACAATTCACATGCTCGTGCAGCCATGCCTTCTGTAGCAATTTGTGTTACACGATAAAGCTGCCAACATCTTTTTAGTTGACTGAAGTAAGCAGTCACCCGTGTGTTACCGGGGCCCGAAAGGGGAGCAAAGAATAGTAACACTGCACCCTACCACGCATGTCGTAAAAAGCGACTAAGGAGGGTATGGGCATGGGGCTGTTTACCCCATCCCGTAAAAACTTCGCACAGTGGGCTGATCACCTGCTTGCCAACCAATCTGATTACGGAAACAATGATAGATTGTTTGGTCTGTTTTTGTTCCACAAAGACGCCACTAGGCGTGGTGGAAACAGCGATAGATTGATCAATTTGTTGTTGCCCTAAGACGCCACTAGGCGTACTGGCCACATACTGCTTTGCCGGTTGATGGCTAAGGATGGAAGAAGAAGAAGAAGAAGTAAGCAGTAGACCTATTCATTCTTCGTCTCCACACAGACCCCAGGAACTACACATGGCAGCAATGAACCAAAATTCACTATAATTCTTCTTCTTCTGCGTTCGTCCTGAAAAGGACATTGGTTACGTTGTGTCGCCGTTTACAGCGAAGCGAGCAAAGAATAGTAACACTGCACCCTACCACGCATGTCGTAAAAAGCGACTAAGGAGGGTATGGGCATGGGGCTGTTTACCCCATCCCGTAAAAACTTCGCACAGTGGGCTGATCACCTGCTTGCCAACCAATCTGATTACGGAAACAACGATAGATTGTTTGGTCTGTTTCTGTTCCACAAAGACGCCACTAGGCGTGGTGGAAACAGCGATAGATTGATCAATTTGTTGTTGCCCTAAGACGCCACTAGGCGTACTTGCCACATACTGCTTTGCCGGTTGGTGGCTAAGGATGGAAGAAGAAGAAGAAGAACCTTATCATGTCAAACATATAGCTACAGAAACTACTGCTGCAAGATCATGTGACTGCTGGTGCAAGTTTCGTGCAAAGGGACCAGCTGCAGTGGTGGTTTCATGCTCCATGAGCATCATCATCATCATCATCTTGTGACGTATTCTCTCCAGAACGTTGTCTCTATTACAGCTGCTCTGAAAACATCACGATTCTGGGCAAGTCGACGTGCATCAAGCAAAGACAAGTTTAGACTCTCTGTGATGTCCTGGGTCCACCATCATCTAGGTCGACCCCTTCCCCTTTTTTCCATGGACCATGCTTTTCATCGCTAATTTTTCCAGACTATTATGCTCCATAAGCAACAAAAAAGAAAATGAATGACAAAAAAAAGAAACACCCACCATTATTCAAAGACTTCAAATAAGTGGCTGACAGATTAGCAGCTTCGTAGTACTGAAACCTGACTGTCTGCATTCTCTGTGAAAGAAACAATTACAAAAGACTAATAACAATCTCAACTTTGAACACAACGTATAAATATTACAAGAATAGGGTGCAGAGGCGTAGTAAGGGGGGTGCAGTCCGCCCCGGGTGCCAGGCAGGAGGGGGGTGCCATTGAGAGAGTGAAAATGTCAATATAACTGTTGAAACTAAATAAAATATTCCTGAAAAAATGTCCCCAATGTCGACAAAATTATTTTCTTTCCTTTCCCCGACGAAGGCCGTGTGGCTGCAATGTTGGCTATTTTCTTTGTCTCTTGTCTGAATAAGACAAATCACCTTTTTCTTCAGTTTTTTTTCGCGTTCTTTCAAACGACAAAATTGAGAAAAGTCATGTTTCGTATATCCTTGGCAAGACTCATTGTCGCCAGCACAAAGGCTAGTTTGTTGTAACTCGATCAGACACAGAGGTGCTATTATTTCTCATTCTGTCTCTCTTAGTAACATTAATGGCTTTTCTGAAGCATCTCACCCCAGAGGATGGGATTTTCCTCTTGTTTGATTTGGTTAGGGACCATGTGTGTGATAGCAACATCAATGAAAATCTACTTGGCACGAAATCATTTTGTACACAATTATTTCAGTTCAGTGAGTAACAGGAACGCTTGACACAGGTATAAATTTTGCCCCTTTTGTGTACAAATTCAACTGATCGTCTTA
>JAMPIV010006392.1:17500-92953 GCA_024509875.1 Oreohelix idahoensis | reverse complement strand
ACATTCCTTATTTTGAACCACGTGGGTTTCTTAAGTACCACTGGTCTAACAGTGCATATGCAACCCGAGTTAGCCAGAAATACTATCTCCCAATAACGGGTTTTCAAAGACTGTAATGATAAATACTGGACCTTGGAGCCAGATCTTAATTTCTTCTAGAAAAACTCTACGTAATCTTTCTGCCTGGCGGCGCGAAACACTTCAAGTATTAACTAACATTTCCCGACTATATATATATATATTTTTTTTGTGGACAAATCTGTGGTGTGACTAAAGTGAATCCTATACTGAGGGAAGGCACCGACCTGACATTCATCATTTCTAGAAACCTACGCTATTGACACTGTGCTCTGCTAACTCCCGCGCCTGGAATAATTTTAGGTGACTTAATCAGACATTTGAACAAATTTGCACACCCAAGTAGTCGTTCCCGGAGACTCCAAGTTAAATACGTCTTTTGGAACTGGGGACTTCTTGGCAGAAGACTGCATTTTTTTGAGTCTGTGTGAAGATCTAAAATCAGTGTGTTCCAAGAGGCAGCGAGCCAAGTCGTGAGTACATGTATGAGAGGCCATGGCGGAATGAATGAGTGTACGCTGGTTTGAGTGATATTTTCACTATTATATCTTTGACACCCTGTTGCTGTCCTAATTGTTTTTTTCAAATCTGCATAATTTGTTGCTAAGGCTAGAGTTCTTGTGTTTTTGTCTTAGGTTAAATCAGATTTTTTTTTTTTTCAAACTCTGTGCATATAATTACGAGATAAAACAAAGAAAACTCTTAGAATCAAACCCTATGTATCTGTGACTCTGGCGCCATCATCTGTTCTCTTAACGGGGCCGGGCTAAACCTAGAGTTAACACTATAACGGGGCTATCATCCTTGCAACATTTCCTTGAATTTTTATGACTATGTGTATATGTATTTTCCTTGATGTACTTTCTTTGATGTTGTGAGTCGATTTTTTCCTGATATTAAAATCGCTCTTGAACTTAAAAATAGTGTTTGGTCAGCTCGTTCTAGATAATATATATATCATTGTTATAGTTTTCCCACGTCTGTGTGTTTACCTGTCGTCACGTGTATGTGCGTGCCTGTGAGTGATAGAAATATACGTAATATGTATATTGGTGTAGTCTGTCTGACGCTGTAACAACTGTTGTAGAAGATAGGTGAGAGAGAGAAGAATTCTTTTCGCTTTCAGAGACAGCCACTATATCAAAATCTATCATCTCACGTGTGTGGAAATTCTATTACCTTTCACTAACTCTCACTGAGTCTATCACCTATTCAAACCTATTCAGAAGGGACCAAACCTAGTCTTAATTCTCCTATCTAAAATCTACGACAAATGGTCGCTCGTTACCGGGAATTGAACCCAAAATCCTAAGGCGATACGACAAATGGGTTCTCGTCCGTAGGATTTTTGAACTTAGAATAGGAAGACGAGTACGACAAATGTGGACTCGTCTATCTGGATTTTGAACTTAAGATTCTGTATTCTGATATAGAGTAAGAGTGTGATGTCTTGTGACTGTGTATCTTTTAAAAAAAATATTTATCCCCTAGACTAGCGATCTGTTTACGGGCGTGCTGACCACACAAACTAATAAGTTTTTTTTTTTCCACAGCATCTTTGAATAATATACATTTTGGTTACAGGTTGATTTTGTCGGGATATATGTTAACTGCTGATTGTAATACTAAATGCTGGTAAAGTGGTGAGTGTATAACATTCACTGGGTACTGAGGCAGAACGGCGTTTGAACTAAGTTAAGGAGTGTGTTTCGGACTTTTTGTCCAGATTAATTCCCTCCCTTACCCGATCTGACTTCAGGGGCGAACTTATAGTGGATTTTTAAAAATTAAGGGATTATTTTTCTCTTTAATTTTTGCAATATTCTTTTGCTTTTCCACTGTAGCAACTTATTTTTTCAGTTGTAATCTTAACTACCATTTAGTTGGCGTAGTCGTGTTTTGCATTAAGTGCTTTATTGCCGATAATAGCAGCGATAGTTAGATTTTATTTTGGAGGAGGTATCCCAGGGTTAAATATATCATCTTTTGATTTTTTTGGTAATTTTTTTCTCGTAAGTGGTAGGAACCAGGTTATTCTTTTTCCTATTTTCTTTCTCCAACAGTCTCAGTCACTGACATAATATGGCCGAGAGGGCAAAGCTTAGACAACTCCTCAGGGACGAAGCGAGAGAGGAGGGACTGGAAGGAGAGGAAGCGAAAGCTTTTGTCAGAGACGAACTTGAGAGATATGATGCGGAGAGGAAAGCAGCTGAAGCTAAAGAGGAAAAAGAAGAACTCAAGAGGAAAGAAGCAGAAGCTAGGAGGAAAGAAGAAGCAGCCGAAGCTTTACAGCAGAAGAAGATGGACGAGGAAATGGAAATTCGCAGGATGCAGCATGAGGAAAGAGAGAAGGAGAGACAGCATGAGGAAAGAGAGAAGGAGAGACAGCATGAGGAAAGAGAGAAGGAGAGACAGCATGAGTTGGCTCTTAAAACTCTAGAATTCCAAAGTCGTGGTGCTGCCTCTACCTCCAGCAATGGAGAGTCTTCTCCTCATTCTTCCTTAACTGACCCTGCTAACACTCAATCTCTTCAACTAAATGCTATGTCTTTCACTCTTGAATCTTTTCCTTGTCCAAATGAGAAGATTGACACATGGTTAGAAAAATTTGAGAAAATTGCAACTCTGTACGGGTTAGAGAGGTCGCGTTGGAATATGAAACTTTCCCAGGCCCTAAAAGGTTCTGCTTATGATGTTTATTCTAAGCTGGAAAGTAGCCAACAAGACGACTACGATGTGTTGAAGAAAGCGTTACTGGAGCGCTTTGAAATGAACGCTCGCAAGTTTTTGCAACTGTTTCGCAACAGCCGGAAAGAGAATTCTGAAACTTTTCACCAGTTCTCATCTCGTCTTAAGGGATATCTAACAAAGTGCCTTGAGCTTTCGCAGCTCCCCTCTACCTATGAAGGTCTTGAGGAACTTGTTCTAACTGAACAAATAAAGAACACTTTGTCTGCTGATACCCGGAGATTTCTCGCTGAGCAGGGGGCAGAAAAACTTGAAGACATTTTGGAAAAGTCTGAGCGTTATCACAATGCGCTGGCTGAACTACCGGCCACAAAGCGGAAACCGACAGAGGAGCATTTTCGAAAACATAACCTAGAGCAATCTTCTCAGGCTTCTAACCAAAACAACCACAGAGAAACTGGACCTCAAAACCCCCCTCCTGAAAAATCCAAGTTCTACAAGAACAAGTACCCCAACCACCCCAAACAGTCTGATCAACCCGACCGCCCTACATGGCAGCGCAGCCAGAAAGGACAAGGTGGCAAAGGGAGAACCCCTGAGCACGGGACATATGATCAGACCGAGCACACCGAGCCAAAACGCATCGGATGCTTATTGACAGTCTCGCAAGGCGGAATTATTGACAGTGATTCCCAACCTGTTGGGGATAGACCCTCAACGCGAGGTACTGTTACTTTGAACGGTTCTCAAACTTCTTGCTTATTTGACACGGGGCTTTCTTATGATTGCATTGTTGCCAGAAAGCTGGTTAAACCCGGTCAAGAGACAGGAGAGACCGTCAAACTTTGTGGAGTTCGTAAGAGTGATGCACCTACAGCGCTTCCCATCGCATTGGTGGAGATACACTCTGACTTTGTCAGAGGTGTGATCAAAGCAGCTGTTATGGATGATCCCATCTACCCAGTCATACTTGGCGGGAGATACGTGTGTATTGGGAAACCGGAAGAGCCGATTGTGGCAGCAGTAACTACAAGAGGGCAAACCAAGAAGGAACGGGAGCCTGCGCCTAATTTGTTACCTATGGAACTTAAAGAAGCGCAACAAAAGGATCCTACTTTGGCACCCTGCTTTAGGAAACTGCCCATGGCGAAGGAACCAAAACAGCACGGGGACATTTTTTCTGAGGATGGCGTACTTTATCGGAGAACGGGCAAGCCTGACCAAGGTTACAACCAGCTCCTAGTACCGAAACAGTACAGAAGCCAAATCCTAGAAATGGGGCACTCTCTTCCCTTTAGCGGACATATGGGACAGAACGCCACAAACCAACGTATAACCACTCATTATTGGTGGCCAGGAGTGAATACTGATATTATCAGGTACGTCAAATCCTGTGCCCAGTGCCAACGTGTACCACCCAAGCAACGGACACCCCCAGTCCACATGGGTGAAATGCCAATAATGGGAACACCATTCGAACGGGTTGTGATCGACATTTTAGGGCCTTTCGAAAGGACTAAAAGAAGGAACAGGTTTATCCTGACCTTAGTCGATACATGCACTTTATGGGCAGAAGCTATCCCGCTAACATGCGCAGATGCCAAGCATGTCGCAGAAGCCCTCGTGCAGATTTTCACTCGGTTGGGATTCCCTCAGCAAGTGTTGACGGATAATGGATCTCCATACCGAAACCTGTTGATGGATGAGATCGTTAAGATCTTGAGGACCCAGCACATCCACACTAAGCCATATACTCCGGCCGGAAATGGGCTCGTGGAACGTGCTAATGGAAACCTCACCATGATGCTAAGTAAGCTGGCACAAGTGAAACCTGAAGATTGGGATCTCTGTATTCCTGCAGCATTATTTGGCTACAGAGAATCTCCTCATACTTCCACAGGATTTCCGCCAGCTACACTCTTATTCGGCAGACCCATTAAGGGCCCGCTTGAAGCCTTACTTCAGTCTCTGACAGACGAGAAGGCTGATGAGACAGTTGTCTCAGCCAGTAAATATGTGTCGGTTTTAAAGGAACGGTTGAAACTAGGGTGGGACCTAGCAACGACTAACTTTAAGCGAGCACGCACCAAGCACGCTAACCGATACAGGAAAGTCGCGGAAGAGAGAGAACTGGAAGCAGGAGAGAAAGTTTTGGTGTTGCTCCCTACCGAGAACAACCAACTGAAGATCGGATGGCAAGGGCCGTTTACCGTCCTGAAAAAGATTTCTAAGGCTAACTACCAGATCTCTATTGAAGGAAAGGAGAAGGTTTTCCATTTAAATCTCTTAAAGAGATACTTGGAAAAACCAGTGCCAACCTCCGACCATCTCCTGACGATCGCCAAAACTGACGAAGATGACGATAGTGGCAGGGATATTCCACCGCTATCACAGGAAATCTTTCAAAAATGTCAGAAGCGGCGACGCTCTTTCAAGCGCGCATATGAGACATTCCAGGGGAAGGAAACTTTGAGGAGTGGACTTGAGTAGGAATTGGACAGAGATGGAGGGGGAAGAGGAGAGGGAAGAAGACAGACACCCCGAAGCTACGGTTATAGGAAATTAAACTCCATAACGTAGACATGGAGTGCTTCCATATCTTAAAGGGGGGAGGCTCTGTCACGTAGGGTTTATATTCATTTAATTTCCTACATCTTCTTCCTATTCTTTCACCCGAATTCTCTCTTTTATTATCTCTGTATTTCCTTTTTCCTGTACATTTTTTCATCCATTCGTTTTGCGAATATTATTTTCATATAATTCGCAAACTTTACCTGTTTTCCTTTCTCTAAAACTGAGAATCGCACCTGGGTGGTATTGCGTACATGTCAGTCGCGCTGGTCGGACGATAGGCGTGAATTTACAGCATTCGCTAGACATTCGTCTGAGGGTCTCTGGCCTGGGGCGTGAAAATTCACCCGAGGGACATGGAAAGTAGACAGAGAGTCTGCATTTCAGTAAACGCATGAGGTTTTTCGTCAGGAAAAACCCGGCTTAGCGTGAAAATCCACTCCGCACTGCAGACGGTGGTCTGAGATTTGCAACTCATGCAAGCCCTCGGCCACTGATGGCTGTTACGTCACGCGATAAGCGGACGAAGGTGTTATACGGACAGGGGAGACTATTTCGCTTGGCGAAATAAGATTAGGATCCTGTGTCCGATTTTAAAGATATTGGCCAAGTTTGAAACTTTAATTTCATTCTCGCTCATAGACTCACAGTAGATAGGTTGCTCGTAAACAGAATAGCTGTTAGCGAAGATCTCAGTTTGTTTCGGCAATTTGTCGAACTTCTAGACTTCCAGAAATATTTTCAGCACTTTTATTCTTAAGTTGTGCGACTACCTGTAATTCTGTGGTTGAGGTAATTAATATGATAGATATATAGATTTTGTGAGTGTTAAAGTGTTTAATCGCTTAATTCATTTTAATCTATTTTCTTTAGCGCAGAAGAGAAATAAAGTGGTAGGCTATTATATTTTCTAGGGAAGCATTCAGTGGAAAGCAGAATAAAATTAAAATTTCTAGCTTATAACGGCAATTGTAGCTATTTATGAATTTAATTTAACCGCTAATACTCAGTCGAGTGTATTTTTCTAAACTAACGTATAAACTCTAGAATCGAGCCTCATGAATGGTGACGGAATACGCACGTGTTCCTAATTCATGAGGATTGCTGATTTTTAAATATAACTTACGTCACGGGAAGTTTAAATGATAAGCAAAGCTCTCTGCTTGCAAGTTTAAATGTAAGTTATAACCAGTACAGATTCTGTTTATTATATTATATGTGTTATTTTTCCTCCACACAGTGAAAGTTTTGGGGTGACCCTAACTTTACCAGCACCTAGTAGTAGTTTCCATACTTGTGAAGAAATAGAC
This sequence comes from Oreohelix idahoensis, assembly GCA_024509875.1. Lineage (NCBI taxonomy): Eukaryota > Metazoa > Mollusca > Gastropoda > Stylommatophora > Oreohelicidae > Oreohelix > Oreohelix idahoensis. Next base: position 86,306 of record JAMPIV010006392.1, on the reverse strand, counting down.
AGTCCTTATTTTGAACCACGTGGGTTTCTTAAGTACCACTGGTCTAACAGTGCATATGCAACCCGAGTTAGCCAGAAATACTATCTCCCAATAACGGGTTTTCAAAGACTGTAATGATAAATACTGGACCTTGGAGCCAGATCTTAATTTCTTCTAGAAAAACTCTACGTAATCTTTCTGCCTGGCGGCGCGAAACACTTCAAGTATTAACTAACATTTCCCGACTATATATATATATATTTTTTGTGGACAAATCTGTGGTGTGACTAAAGTGAATCCTATACTGAGGGAAGGCACCGACCTGACATTCATCATTTCTAGAAACCTACGCTATTGACACTGTGCTCTGCTAACTCCCGCGCCTGGAATAATTTTAGGTGACTTAATCAGACATTTGAACAAATTTGCACACCCAAGTAGTCGTTCCCGGAGACTCCAAGTTAAATACGTCTTTTGGAACTGGGGACTTCTTGGCAGAAGACTGCATTTTTTTGAGTCTGTGTGAAGATCTAAAATCAGTGTGTTCCAAGAGGCAGCGTGCCAAGTCGTGAGTACATGTATGAGAGGCCATGGCGGAATGAATGAGTGTACGCTGGTTTGAGTGATATTTTCACTATTATATCTTTGACACCCTGTTGCTGTCCTAATTGTTTTTTTCAAATCTGCATAATTTGTTGCTAAGGCTAGAGTTCTTGTGTTTTTGTCTTAGGTTAAATCAGATTTTTTTTTTTCAAACTCTGTGCATATAATTACGAGATAAACAACGAAAACTCTTAGAATCAAACCCTATGTATCTGTGACTCTGGCGCCATCATCTGTTCTCTTAACGGGGCCGGGCTAAACCTAGAGTTAACACTATAACGGGGCTATCATCCTTGCAACATTTCCTTGAATTTTTATGACTATGTGTATATGTATTTTCCTTGATGTACTTTCTTTGATGTTGTGAGTCGATTTTTTCCTGATATTATAACTATTAGGTCTTAGACTTCTTGATATGTCTAGTTTATAATAGTTCCTTTCTATATCAAGATAGATACACATTTGTAATTTAATAATATAATGATTGTATCACTACTTAGCGGTTCATTGATGTTTATTCACCACGGTGCTTTGATGATTTTTCTTCATAAATCATAAATTTAAGATATCTAATACGAAATTACGGTATGAAATTTTTAGGCATTGTGTAATTGCCAGAATGGTATTATACTTTGATGACACCTTCCTGGAAAAATTTACTTGTAGAGAAATAATTTCTCTCAGTTTATGAGATACATTCTCACCAGTCGCTCCATAAGTCGACTTAGCCTCATATTAGGCGTTATATTTATTCCTGATATTTTCATCTGCGCATTATTCATGCCTTGTGAGCCTATTGTACGTTGCTCCTAGATGTATTTAAAAAAAAAATGTTCCATTTTTTTTTCCCGGGAGGTGTGGTAAGACTGTTACGTGCAGTCTTTGATATCTTACAATATAATACATTTGTATGCTTGTTATGTTCGCAAATATTTTGTAAACAAAATAGATACTTTTTAGTGCTTAAGGAAAAGTCATTATTGAGTTACTTCCCTTGAAAGGAGTGTCGTTACTTTCGATCGAACTCCGCAGATGAATCCAGTTTTACTGTGATTTATTCTTTGTTTGGGTAGAAATAGGTTGTTCTTGCTTCAGTGTATCTATGGCCTGAATTTATGTGTATTGTTTGTCTGCGTAGGACGAGTCTGTCTTATATCTGTATATCTTTACATATCTAAGTCGAACTATATGGTCTTTTGTCGTTAGAAAGGTCAAAGGGCTGTTCGGCGGATGTGTCGCTAGAGAGGTGTGATTTGGCTTCGCCCTGATGGGGCTGTGATTTTTGTGTAGCGGCTTGTCGCCGGAAAAAGTGATCTCAGTATTTATGGGGAAAGTGATAGTCGTCTAGACCTATCGTGTATGCTTTACCCCAGTGTTTATTCTTATTGCCAAGGAATGGCAGAATCATATTTCTGATACCAAGGTAACAAAAGATTCTCCTTATGAACTCTCTTACGAAGCCACCGTTTTTCGATAGGCACGATTTGTACGTCTGAGAGAATATATTTAACTAGATGAAGATGACATTCATTCCTAGCAGCACTATATATTGTATGATGAAGTCAATTGTATCATGATAGAATCTACAGAGCTATGAGAACATTTAATGAATGACTAACTTTAATACAGATTCATTATCTGTATCCAAACGTGAGTGACAGCTCACGAGAGAAGCCATCTTGTATCCAAATATTTTGTGACTTTCAAGAAGAGAAAGGGATACCCCGTATTATCGCTTGATGAGTCCAGAGATCACTGCTACACATGAGAACCCAGTACTAGCGGTTCAATATGATTATATGAAAAATATGTGCTGAATATTATTTCAAGGAATCTTCGCTAGACGAGATTAGGTCTAGAAGCCATCTTGAATGTTGTTTATAATCTGACGTGCTTTGTCAGTAAACTCAGATGATATATATATATGGGCAATACTGAGTGCTTGTCTACTGACAGTCCATTATGCTATTATTCTACATGAGTGCCCATGTATCATTGCAAGACCATTTATCCACTGTACTATGATGTATTATGCCAACCTGTGATTTGTCACTATTCGTGCTGTCGAGTGTGTACGTCCAATTAAACTGTAGCAAAGGTACACAGTCGTTGGTGTCGATGACTTCCAGCCATACATGAGTGTGAGAAAAAGACCATTTGTCAACACCACGAACTCTTCTTATCATTCGCATATTATACTCACAATCTATGTCTACACACCACTGCGTAGGTCGAGTTGACATTCCATACTCAAACCACAAGCAACACAACAACACAGCATGTAGCTCTGGTGATGTTCTAGTGAGCTTATATTTATCAACTGATGAGCAAAGAAAATAGAGTTATCAACTAGAAGAGACTTTATCAGTTACGTCCCGCCAAGATTCAGTAGGTAGTACTACAGGTACAGGTAGCGCCAACTGTACCTCAGGAAAAGATGATTCTTCTTCCTGGATAACCGATAGATTAGAATAGTGACATGTAGGTACTAAAGTGTCATCTAGTTCATGAAAAATAGCTTGTAGATGTTCAAGACGAGTATGAAACTGTTTTAGCATATTTATATGATATACTTTGTGATGTCCCTTAATGTTTAGGACATAATCGACATCAGAAATCTTATCAATAACCTGGTAAGGACCATTCCATGAGATCAGTAGTTTATTATCGTTATGTGGCAATAACACATAAGCTTGATCTCCTGGAAATAATTGACGTAATCGTCTAGTTCTGTTTTGGAAAGTTCTAGCTTTCGCTTTAGCAGCCTCAGATGAAGCTGTTGCCGTTTGGCAAGCATCAATAATGTTATTCCGGAGATTAATTACGTACTCATAGGATGACTGGGTATCCTGAGTCGTCTCGGAGTCAATCAATAAGTCCTTTATTAGTCCCATAGGACCTCTTGGTGGAGCGCCAAAGACTAACTGGAATGGAGAGAAGCCAGTTTGTTCGTGTGGCACCTCTCGATAGGCGAACAAAACAGCTGGGAGTACTCTGTCCCAGTCCTGTGGATGTTTAACTGTAACTTTATGTAACATTTGTTTGAGTGTGCGGTTAAGTCTTTCTACCGCACCATTACTCATGGGATGATAAATGCTACTGAGATTTCTATCTATATTCCAGGACTTTATTACTTCTGTCATAGTCTCAGATATGAATTGAGATCCATGATCTGATAACAGTTTCCTAGGAAAACCTACTCTAGAAAAGATCAGATGTAGTGCATCAGCTACATCTGTGGTAGTGGTGGTCTTCAATGGGATGGCTTCTGGCCATCGTGTGCATAAATCAATGCACGTGAGAACAAATCTATGTCCTCTTGCTGATGGTAAAAGTGGACCAATAATATCAATGGCCATCTTGTCAAAGGGTCTCACGGATATGTCACAAGCCTGAATAGGCGCCGTGTGAAAGGCTCCCCGTGCTTTCACTTCCTGGCATATAGTACAGGAGCGTACGTACTGTGAAATATCCCGTGACACTCCTGGCAAAAAAATGAAGATAATACTCGAGAGCGTGTCCGAGTATATCCCATGTGTCCTGCGCACTTAGAATCATGTGCGTGTTGAAGGATGTACCGTCTAAAAGCAAAAGGTACCATGACCTGTTGTCTTACTTGATTCTTATCAATCAAATATCTAATCAATATGTCATTTTTAATCATAAACCAATGATTATTTTTATTGTTTAAAATAGGATTGTCAACTTTGTTGACCAGAGCAAAAAATTTTGTTAATGATCTGTCTTCCTTCTGTTTTACAGCAAAGGACGCTCGGTCAATCGAAGAATGCACATCAATATTTTCATGTTTGTCTGTTTCTTTTTTATCAGTGTCACTAGTCTCTACTAGTTTCGTCTGTGCTCTGGTTGTCACTGCATTTCCAGTGCATAGATTATTTTTTCCCATTCAATAATCTCCTCTGGTGTACAATCCTTACTGCCATGTATGCGACCCACCATCAGATCTGCAATTGGGTTCCTTAACATGCATACTTTAACGTTGCCTGTGAAAAAAGGTGTGTTAACAAATATAATGGCGGTTGGATAAAATTCTATTGTCCCGCCGAAAGTCATGCATCTGACATGTTCGCCTGTTGCACAACTAGGATGAACAAGTGACTGCCGGACTCCGATCGTTGTAGAACCGGAATCTCTCAACACTGAGACAATGGATCCATTAACAATTCCCCTGTTAAAAATCAGAGAGCCTGTTCCGTCATTGGCCGCCAGACCGACTTCTGGGAGAATGTGTCCGCAGTTCAGAACCGTCTCTTTTGCCTTCTGAAATACAAGATTACATTCTGGGCAACTATTTGCCACGTTATAATTCATTGCATAACATGTAGACGAAGACTGTATTACATTATTATTATGTGAACCCTGAACCCCAGGGGTTGTACCATTGGTAACTGCTGCCCCTGTATTATGATTATAATTTGACGATCTACGAGAATGAGAACGATGACGAGAATAATCATTTGAATTATCCCGTTGTCCCCTGTAATGACTGTTATCTCGATGTCTCGAGCTATGATTATTGTTATTCCAGTTGTTACCATTATTATAGTTATATGACCGATTATGACTTGCGTTACGTTGACTATTGTTGTATCTGGACTGAGGTGAATAATTTCTATTATGTGGTCTCCCTCTATTAAAGTCATTGTTATTGTTGAAATTATTCTGTCCCTTATGGAAATTGACATTATAATTCCCTTTGAAGTGACTTGTATCTACACTGTGTGTTCTTGGTTTGTTATGACTGTGGTATGACATATTAGAGGCCACAGGTAGAGGTTCTCTTATCAAAGAGTTAGAAATGTTCGCATTCGGATGCGCAGTACAATAATTCAATGAAATTCTTTCTAACTCTTCAATGGTAGCTGGCTTTCGTTCTTGCAAATATGCAAAGAACGGTGAGCTGACAGAGGATAACACCTTATCCCGTAGCAACAAATCAACTAATTTGTCATATGACTTGTTGACATCTGCCAGTTCAACCCATCTGTTAAATGTATTGCGTATGTTCGCAATAAACCCTGCAAAGTCTTTAGTAGATTCTGGAAGGATATTTTTAAATTTTACCCTACAACTTTCTTCGTCCAAATGAAACCTCCGTAAAAGTAAGCTTTTAATGGCGTCATAGTCAGTAGCTGATGCTGGATCAACATTCTGTGCTGCACTTGCGGGTTCACCATCTAGAAATTCCTTGAGTTTGAGTGCCCATGCAGATTTGTTAAGGTTATTGACCTTGCATACATCCTCAAAGAGTAATAGCCATGCTGATAAATCATCAACATGTAATTTGAATGGCGGTAGCTTGAGATAATAATTGCCCTTATTTTGGTTGGATGAAGAAGTATTCTGCGTATCAGTATTATTTATATTTGCAGCTACTTGAGCTTTTAAGTTTAATTCAGCCATACGCATCTGTATTAACTCCTTTTCTTGTTGCCGTACAATTTCCTCTCGTCTCATTTTATTCTCTTCCTCTTGTCTAAGTTCTTCTTTTTCTCGTCTAGCAATTTCTCTTAATCTATTTTCCTTTTCAATTTCTTTCATTTCACGGTCTGCTTCTTTTCTTTCAAGTTCCTCCATCTCTGCCTTATATTTTGCAAGTTGTTGTTCTTCAAATTCCAGGAGTGCATCTCCCGTTTTATTACAATCTTTTCCAATTTTAATGAAATGATCCAAGGTAAGCATTCTTGACGTTAATTTTGTAAGTAATAACCGATCTATAGTAATCAACAATAAAATCTAAGTAATTATTGTACTTATTCAACGTATGAATAGTCACTCTAAATAATTATAATATTATTGAACTTTTATTTGTAAGTTCCACCAATAAATATAAAATTTTTTAAAAATATTATATATACCCACTAATATATATCATAAATGGTTATGATATTTATTTATTTAAGATGCTGAAATTATATCATGCACTTAATATTAATATTTAATAATTATGGGTATTGTCCCAATATAATTAGGTTATTCAATCAATGATATGTGCTAAGTCAGAATGTAGTACTGGGAAAATGTACCAGTGAACATATAATATGTCTATCATATTCAAGGCAGAACATAAATTTATATTTAATTATCAATATCTATTATATTATTATGCCCCAGTCATCATATCCAAAGTGCATCACTAGTGTGTTGAACTACTACTGCAAATTGATGCAAAGTCCCTGAGTCATCATCAATTTACATAAAAATTAATTAAATTCAATTACAATCTTATTGTTGAACAACTTATAATATTAGTATTATATGAATAATGTATGAGATGAAGACAAACAAAACAATTCATCAACCAAGGATTACAACACAGCAGGACAATACCAAAATGACTTCTCACAAATAAAAATGAATTTATAAACTAAGCAGAACAAACCGGAAGTATTGAGAGGTCAAATGAGAAAACCAAATGGAGACTGAATCTACGTACACAAGAAATAATGACGTATACATGGACTCATAGACAAACATTAAAATATATATATATTCATAAATAAAAGATAGTCAGGTTAGAATTAACAATTGATAGCACGAACAAATGACAAAACTGAATAAAATAAAACTTAGTACATAGAAAATACACCGAGTATCATGTAACCTTACAGCTAACAAATAATATTCGACTGAATTCGGGGACGAACGAAGTCAGCCGCAGCCGTTAGCGGATTCTTCGTCAGCCGAAGATAGTCGAACTGTTCCCTATCGAACGATTCTAGATTCTACTGTCTGCGAAGCGACATTGTAGACGTATCTAGAATTCACAACCAACCTCTCGCTAATTAGTAACAAAAAACATACGGTGGAACATAAATAATACATATATATATATGAATATATTTAGACATGCCTGTATGAAAAGACGAAATGGACTTAGCACTGTGAATCTTTCAATGACAACGGTCACAATTTGACTTATCTTTTTAATGATCCGATCGATGCTGTTTTCACCAACGGGCTAGACTAATGTCTAGAACTGCCTGCTCCTCGTTGGCCGATATCGGTTTTTCTATCTTCTAGTCTACTTATATCTTGTATTCTTTTCCATCGAACTGGAATGCGCTGAAAAATGTCCTTTGTCGTTAGGCCTCTACGCACAATTTTATGACGTCACCTTGACCTTTAGCGGTAACCATGCGTCATAGGTCACGTTTCAGTCTATCACGTGATCGTTGAACAATTATAAACAGTTCCTTAGTATTTTTTTTACGAAGAAATTTTTCGATCCCCAAGCAATGGCCACCAGCTGTTGAGACACGCTTCTTCTGTTAACACTGGGTCATATCTTATAGAATATTGTTCCATGTATTATTAATAAGTCAGTTATTAATATCTGGCCATTGCATTTGTTTTTTCATTCAATTAGTTTTATCGTGCTCTTGTTGGTAAATCACGCGAAGGTGGGAGAAGAACATTGTGAACATAATAATAGTTGAATTCCAAAAGTTAATTGACTTGATAAGTCCTTTATCGAGTCCACACATTTTAATATACCGTTTTACACATAAACAATCCACACATGTTGGTTATGAAGAAAATACATATTCAATTTAGATCCTACGTCGTATATGATCTATCTGCAAATCAGTCCTTGTCAAATACCATGAATTACTGTAGGCAGAACGTCATAACTATATGTTCGCGCGGTTGGTGATCCCAACGGCCGACAGCGAGATTATGCGTCTGGCAAATATAAAATAATATGGACTGTTAATTCATCCCGTCCTAGGTTTAGTCAATTACTAACCTGTAACATTTCATCTCTTTTCATAATAACAGTGGACTGACCCATGTCCATACTTAAATACAACATAACTGTGCGGCACTCCATGCCCGACACTAGAAGAACATAAGGACACGTCTTTACAGCTCGACGGTCATACAAAAAGGGGTACGGTAACCTAGTCACCCAGCGTGACCTTACCGACGCCAACACGTCATAAATCGATCGGGTGTATAGCGTTCAATAGTATACTAATTGTTTACATTATATTAAATGCTGTAACCCCTAATATTGCACGCTGCCAACCTATAGCAGACGATGCCAATTAAAATACCGTAACACTATTCCCTAGCGTTAAGACTAGCGAAATAGCAAACGCGTAGATATTCTCTTATCAGTGGTTCAGTAATGTAAAATCCATTGTCACGGCGTATTTTCTGGTGGCAGAAAAACTAGGTTGGTGACATCGTTATCAGAGAGTTTTGGCAACCCTGATAACTTGAAAAAAAACGACTGAGTCACGTGAAGAGGACAGAAGTCGAAGAAGAGAATAAGCGGGAAAGGGACAGAGAGTTTTGCGGCGTGTCCGATACGGACGTGTTTTGATTCCCTTTTCATTGAGATGGATTATGGCCTAGAGTTTGCTAAAGTGGTTTATTCTGTTGGACATAATTATAATTCTAGAGTGGTTTAGTGTCCAGTGATATTATTGTCAGGCCATCGGGTATAATTTGCCAGTGGATTGAGTTTTCCATTGTTGTAATTCTGGTTCGCCATAGTGAGCGATTTTCAGTACTGAGTTTGTATAGTACTGTTATACTGTCATGTGTGAGATTAATTCGATTTATTAATTCGAGAAGTTTCTCGGGCAGTGTTATATGTATTCCATACTGTTTTCAGCCGGACTTGACTATACTGTGTGCAGTGTTCTATTAAAAAGGGAATCCTGTAGAAAGTGTTATCTTTCTGTGTCCACCATTTCATGTTGTGGTCGTCTCCTAGCCAAGTATTAAGTTAGTAGCATTGTTAAATCCACAGCATTAATTGGTAGTTGACATCCATCAACCATTTTTTACACCAGAAGATACGGTTTAGCTGACTTAAGTATAATGCTATGAGTGACGGATAAAGTGACAGAGTAGTATGCGCATTATATTTCTTTGTGTGTAATTTTTTTTTAAATGACTAGTGTTAATATCATGTGTAAAAACGATAGACGCCGACAATCAACTAGCTAGTAATGACAGGCGATATTTTTTTAAGAGCGCGTAGTCATAATTAAATTATAACTGGCATTGTGCGCTGAGTGTTTTACCTGGTCGGAGGGGGGAAAGGCGGCATGTTTTTACCAAACCCGTACTCGTTAAACGACGCGCGATAGTATAGGCTAAGATACCGTGTGCCTTTTAATTTAGTTAGGTGACGGAGAAGATAAGAGATCATACCTTACGCTTGATAGCATAGGATATTGTCATTTTGATTAAATGTTTTGTTTTCTTCCCAATATAGTGCTTGGTCAAAACCAGCGGCCAGCGGTTTTTCTCTATTGTGGTCCTCTTCTCAGTTACTGAAGGAGTAATAGTTGTCATTTTCCTTGGCGTCCGTCCCCAGTACAGGTGCAATCAGGAATTGCCAAAGGCGACAAGCTAACCTATTAACTGTAAATTTGAGCTAACTGGACTTACAAATACCCAGATTGTTTTATTCAATTTATCAGCCCGCTGTGGCAATATACATAACATTTTTCCCGACTTCTGACAGTCGTTTTCCCAAGTGGATTTTATTCAGGAGATCTCGCTGTTTCATAACCGGGTCTCACCCAGAGAAAGCCGATAGGATTTATCATCATCAGATTTTTTTCATAACGTAACAGTTGTATTAGCACCCAGAGGCTAGACAATACAGTAACTACTTGTCTTCTTTTATAACTGTGAACGTCCCGAAAACGTCTTGCTTTAACAACTATATGCGGTGAAACAGGACTCATCCAGGAAAAATTAACCCACCAACTTTGGCGACCACATTGTAATTATTATTTCACATACCTAGGATGCATAGTAACACCAGACGGCGGAGCAAGCAAAGACATCAACAACAGAATGAACAAAGCAAGAACAGCCTTTTTTTTAGTCTAAACAACATCTGGAAGTCCTCTCAGTACAGCACAAGCACAAAATTAGGATTATATCAGAGCTGTGTGATTTCTGTGCTTCTCTATGGTGCAGAATGCTGGAGAGTTACAGAGAAGGAAATGTCGAAATTGTCCTCTTTTCACACAACATGCCTAAGAAAATAAAAATTCTCCGAATTTTTCGGCCGAATACCATCACCAACCAAGATCTGCTTACTCGGAGCAAGCAAGAGGACATGCACATCCTCATAGCTGGCAGACACTGGAGCTGGTTTGGCCATGTCCTAAGAAGAGACCCCGATGCCATCACAAGAACAGCTATGCTATGGTCCCTGAAGGAAAACGAAAGAGAGGCCGACCAAAAACAACTTGGCGGAGGACTGTGGAAGCTGAGATGCAAAGAATGAACCAGAGTTGGGGCACTGTACGAAGGATGGCCGCCGACCGAGCAAAGTGGAATCAATTTGTTTTTGACCTACAAGACGCCACCAGGCGTAATGGCCACTGACTGATTTGATGGTCGGCGGCTAAGGATCAAAGAAGAAGAGAAGAAAGTCTGGTCTGAGGCCAGATTTGGGCAACCCACCTGACACTATAGGTTCATACTATTGTAATTTTTCAAGGGATACCTACACCATTATTAGGTAAGCAAGAGTGTTTGTGGCCACAGATGACAGATTGAGAGACAGAGAGAGAGTAAATATTTTCCTTCGTTACAATCATTGTACTAAATTCTATTTATTTTATTTCGCTAACCTGAGTATTTTACTTGATAACTTAAGTATGAACTTTGTTCTTTTCTTTACTGTCTATTCTATACCCTAGTGTTAATCTTTGACCTTTTGGGTCATTAACTTCTTTTGGGATCTTTTCTCAGCAGGGAGGGCACTTATTGGGTTATTTTCATATGTCTGTAAGCATGATTATATTGCGTTCTATATGTTTGATGTTGTAAAGTTTAAGTGATAATAAACTAAACAAAACTTAATTTAGCGTGTTGGTCAGACCCATATCCATTTACCTTAGTTTTCACGTTTGTGTGTCGTGTTGTCACATAATTGTATGTGGGTGATTAGTAAACTTATTATTATACTTATAGGGAGGTTTTGACAGATCGTCTTCATCTAAAGATAGTCGTATAGATAGGCTGGACTAGAGAAACTACTTATTCCAGAGACGGATCTTCACCTTAATCTATTCACTCGTGGAATCTATTCTAACACCTTTCTTTCTCATATACCCCCACCTTTTACTCTACTCAGACGGGACCAAATAAATCTCTAACCTATCTAAAAATGCACGACACCTTCTGTGCTTCCCTAGACAGCATTAGAGCCATCCCTTCACTGTGGTGGGCTCTTTCCTCCTCATGTCCTGAATACAACACCATTTCTCCTGTGATCAATCTCCTCCTCTCTATGCCTTTCCACCGTGTCTCGCAGAGACCAAGGATATCAATCCAGGAATTTACATTTCTGCTGCTACCTGTGCAGTTTTCCCTTGTTCACATAGAGTGCGAACATTCAAGGTGCCAATCCTGGAGATTTTCCTAGACAAAAAAAGGTTAGTCGGCATTCCAGACTCCTTTCAGCTTTCTCTGGGTTGCTTCATGCGCCTCCTTTCCAGTGGACCTTCTTCTGTCTTGGGCGGCTGCGTTGATTTATATTCTGTATTTGACGTGTCCATGTTTGTTGAAGTTTTTGTGGTAAAAAGTTTTTTACGGGATGGGGTAACCAGCACCATGCCCAACCCTCCTTAGTCACTTTTTACGACATGCATGGTAGGTTACAGTGTTACTATTCTTTGCTCCCTGTTATGATTAAAATTCATAACGATTGTGTCGATATCCTTAGGCAGCTCGACAGGGCTCCTTGTTTGTTTATTTTATACGGAGTCATTTATTAATACAGGAAGTGACGTCATGCCTCTATGGTGTAGGTTGGCAGACGTGAAACTAGGAATGCAGAAGTGTGTCATGGCGAGTGGACACATGTGTTTGAGCTCCTGAAAAATACATAATTATTATACATCCCTATGTTGTTTCATCACTAGTACATCAAGATCTTCTGTGAGGTGTATCTAGTTATCTTCGTTTAAAGAGAGTATGGATTCTCAATGTCGAGTGTGACATATATAATAAAATGTGGAAATTGAAAGGACAGTGTTCCAGACATGAACAGACTGCCTAGTGTTATATCGACGACTGCATATGTTATGCCATTTGGTATATTGGCTTTAACTATACGGAATTTAGAGCAGCGTGAATTGTTAATAAAATGTGTGTATATCGTCCACTTCGTCCTTTGTGGCTCAATTGATTTAAATCGATATTGGCTTGTTGCGGTGTCTACTTGTTCTACCCTAGAAGGGATCTTGGCCACAGTAACCATCCTGTTACTAAATAATGACATTCACAATATAAAAGACCCGCAACACTCCCCTTTCGGGCCCCGGTAACACACGGGTGATTGATTGATACTTATCCCACTACATCTGGTGAACATGAGGGTTTTGCAATTACTTCTGAGCGATCTTCTCTGACATGCTCCAGGTCAGAAAAAATCGATAGGGATCATAGTCCATGCAGTATGATACAGCTTTTAAGAGATATACATCATGTAAGGAACATTTAAATCACCTTGTCTCTCATGGGACTGGGAGTGCGCAGCATCCCTGCGCAGTTTTCTCATTATAAAACTTCGTATGGTGGTAATGGGGCTTTTTCTCGCACTGTTCTAGTGCGAAACGTGCCACCAAGAACTACTTGGCGCTCAGTGGCTGATTTTTTTTTTCAATACTCTGCGGACGTCGGGTATGTACGTTTATTCTCAGTTACACACTCTAATGGTAAGGAAGCATTTGTGGGTTTTTACACAAAGGAAGACGCCCAGATAGTAGTTCATCTTGAAACTGGAACCTATTTTCAAAACCAGTCCGTGGATGTGACTCTTGTTCACAATTCTGCACAACGCAGATATTGATGCGTTCCTTAGTGCATTTTGTCCTATAATCTTTTTCATTTTAGGTTTTACCTATCGTACAAGTTATTACATTTATAACACACAAGGAAGGGAAACCCGAGGCCTGTAAGCAGTAAATAAATATTAGACAAACAAAAAGGTATGTTCTCAGGCACTCGTAAGAAATAAAGAAGTAAAACACTAGACAACAGAAAAACAACAGACGTGAGTAGCTTACCCAGGACTCGAACCCAGGACCTTCCGTGCGACAACCCCGGCTAGCTATGCAAGCTAATCACAATATCCTCCCTGCCATCTAGGCATCACCAAAAAATGATGATTGTACTTACTGTTCTTAGTCTACTATCATTTACTAGACAAAGTATTAAAGTCTTTGTCTTGTGTGGACTGACCTATACTGTATAATAGGGGAACAACAGAAGTGATTGCGTCATTAATAGGCTGGACTGCCCACGGTAAATTTCTTGTGTTATGTCTTGCGGTTCGCATTAATGACCCATCATCGAAGCATCATTTTTTGGTGATTCCTAGATGGCAGAGAGGATAGTGTGATTCGATTGCATAGCTAGGCGGGGTTGTCGCACGGACGGTCCTGGGTAAGCCACTCACGTCTGTTGTTTTTCTGTTGTCTAGTGTTCTACTTCTTTATTTTGTACGAGTGCCTGAAAACATACCTTTATGTTTGTCTAATATTTATGTACAAGTTATTACCTAACTGACCTAGATCTTGCCTTGTTCTTTTGGCTCTCTACTACTACTTATTTCAATGATTCATATAGATTTTAAGGAAAAACTATTGCTATAACCGAGTCTTATTTGTTCTATTGTCAGTTTCTGCCAAGTGTTTTTTTTTCCCCTTTACTGCAGTCTTGTTCGCACTGTTAAAGAAAGGCTCTTCTAATAGGATTGAATGAACGCACGAGTGTCATACTATCTTATCATTCAAAATTAATTTTCATCGAAGCCTATCTTAGGACTGACTGATACAAATAATGTTCCTTTTGTCCTCAAGACAGGACATCTCCATCACGGAAAGAAAATGGTAAAGAAACGTGCTAAATGGCCACAAGTTACACACGTAGCTTTTTTCAAATCGACAGTGAAAAACCTTGAGATACGCAAGCTAAAATAATTCATGTACCACTAACGAGAGTTAAGGTTTTTTTCAAAAAATAAAAAACACTACAAAACGCTTATTAGGAAACATGACATTATACTGTTTTACGTTTGAAAACATTACAGTACCCAGACACCACATCGATCGAAGTGAACGGGAGGTAGAAGAAAATACATATTTTGAACGCAGCCCCTTAGCCCCATTAAATTTATATATTTGGGTTCCTTAGGACTTGCTGACAAAGAATATGTTAAACGTTACGCAAACAGTCTAGGAATTAACAAATTATAGCCAAAAGAAATAGTGAGGGATGTCAGACAACACCAAAATCAGAATCGCTCAGTGGCAGATTTTCACACCACCATTGTACGGGAAATAGGTCCCCATGTTACCTCCTATTTGATTGGCGGAAAGTAAATGTAAGGCTAAACACGATTAGTCGGGCTATAAATATTGATTCTTTGTTGTTAGGGAAACGTGAGTAGGAGTACTTTTTTTCAAACGCTTGTGTAAACATGGCTCGATTGGTTAGACCCGCCAATATAGTCATTTAGAAGCGTTAGTTCAGCACCACATTTTCAAATAAACTTACTAAAGAACCAGTGCGTTGAGCGCCAGTGCATATTTTTCTAAATAAAAGCCTGGGACATCGGCAGATCGAAATTGTGCTATATTCATTGCCAGTCAACGTAACTGTGTATTATTCCATGAATTGTGGTAAGCTTGAAATATTTGATATCTTTTTAATGAAAAGTGAATGTAAATTGATAATTTATGTCTGTATATGTGTGTGGTTCAGTAGCGAACATGAGGCAAAGCCTATATAGTGCTCCAACCTGAACAGAAGGTGTCGGAGGAAAGTAAAACTGCATGGAATGGCCAAACAGTACACTGACACCTATCTTATTCACTAGAAGAACTAATGCTGGAATTGCAGAGGCGTAGTGACCATTAGGGAGGAGTATACTGGTGTAAATTATGTCAGATGAAGCTGACAGTTGGCCTACCGCTCTGAACTCAGTGTTTGTGATGTATTGTGTTCCGTCTGGGAATAGATTATAAATTAGTTATGAAGTAGGAGGTACAACCTTCTTGTTTCAGGGACTGTGGTCCTAAAGTTATTGAGCAGCACCTGGTCTGAGATTTGCTGAATCTGGAGGCTGACAGCATACTCCTGGGTCCAGATAGCGACTAGTGAGGTGTCTCCAGAACACAGGGGAGCAATCGAGCAGAGGAGTCTTTTCCTGCCGCCATCACGAAAGTTAAGCCTCTGTGGCCAGTGGAGCTCAACATTATGTGTCCCCTCAAAAATTGACATTTTAGAAGAAAAAAAAAAGAGGGACAATACCTTGTTTAAATTGACAGGAACTGTGAACTTTTTCCCCATACTATTTCCCAGCTAAACAAACACTTGAAGTCATGATGACAAATAACAACATAGCTTGAAAAACAAAACCAGTAACGTAGTCATCACAATATTCCTGAATAATTCTGACTGAGTTATAAATGTGGTAGCAAGTAAGGTTATCTGTAAAACACTACACCTATTAGATACAGATACCTTCACAGCTGATCTCAGTCAGTACACTACGTCCCCTATAAATATTTATATCATCCCACTTTACCACAGGATGAACCACCCTTCCTATGGAAATTAATTGATGGTCACATGCATAGTCATGTTGCTTTGGGCCATATGTGTCACAAGATGGATTTTGGTGCGTCCTCTTTCCGATCTCTCTTTCGCTACGGCAGTATGAGTTACATGTTTGTACTAATTTTATTGTGATTTTTTTTCGAGTCACACCCTTTTCTTTCTGTTTGCTATGTAGCAGAGAGTTTATTTGTTCAAACATTTGACTCCCCTTGTTGGTGATAATACTTTGCGTTTGCCAAGGTGCGGCAAAGCTTTGCTAAGATTAGGCCTTGGTGCGCGACAGATAAGAGATTAATAGTCTGTGCGACACATTCTGGACAGCCAAGCATGACATAATCGTTTCCAGTACACCTTGTTACAAAGAGATTACTTTTCATGAAAGCAATAATTTGTTACATCTTACACACATTGTCGTGTGAGGTTATCGATGCGTTTGTGAGTTGGTACACAGGGCAATCGGATGTTTACAGCTCATTTTCAGAAAAGTAATGTTTGAAATGTTGCACTAGATGAGTCATGCAAAATATTCAAATCAGATTGGCTGATCATTTGAGCTCCATAACAAACAGAGCGGGGTAGGACAGTGAATATAACCTGACGCTTCAGTCTGTATAGTTCACTGTGAGATTTACGCTTGCCAAAGACACCAGGCTTGCCAGTAGTAAGAATTCAGAATTTCCATTTATCAGACCGGACACCTTTTATTGGAGTATTCATCAGGACTTACAATTCAGCACAGGAAATCTCTAACATTTTAAATAAGGAAAACCGGAATATCTGAGGAAACTGATACACACGGAGTCAGAGAGGGAATTATCTTATTAAATTAACGACCCCAAGTACACGTGTAAAAAGGCAGCGGCTAGTGCCTTAACTTCATCTGAGCAAAATTTATGTGAGCCAGGATCGGCGTAAGTTGTGTTTTACATTCTATATTTCATTACTAACATGTGAACTAACATGTATATATATTGTGATAGGGTGGGCGAGATGATGATGATGATTATGTTGTGATGGTGATATCACTCTCTTGTCACACTCGCACCGACCCGAACAACAATAAAACTCTTGATTCTAGAGGCAGGGGCTATATTTATTTTTACAGCCCATTCAGTGACAAAGCAAACATTAAACAAATAAACCAAGGAACATAACACCAAACAAAACACCCAACAGTGCCCGATGCTAATCTGAAGAAGCAAACAAAGCACAGAATAGTAAAAATCATAGTTAAATAATGATACTCTCATCCTTCCACGCCACATGACACCCTCAACTATCACACACGCACACACTCATGCGTGTCGTCCAGTGCGACTAGTAAGGTGTTGTGCATGAGGCTGGCAATCTCATCGTGTAACATCGGTTGCTACCGAAACCACTACTGCAAGAGCACACACTCAGCTATCACACACACACTCATGCATGTCGTCCAATGAGACTAGTAAGGTGTTGTGCGTGGGGCTGGCAATCTCACCATGTAACACAGATTGCTACCGAAACCACTACTGCAAGAGCACACACTCAGCTATCACACACACACACTCATGCATGTCGTCCAATGAGACTAGTAAGGTGTTGTGCGTGGGGCTGGCAATCTCACCATGTAACACAGATTGCTACCGAAACACTACTGCCCTAGCATATGAATACTTAATATGGAGGCAAACCACACTGTTGGCCCCATGCTCCCTCAGGAGCGGAGAAGAGAAATATATACCTTGAAGTGAGCCCACGTGCTCTCACAACCATTCCTCACATAACCATAATTAAATAATCATAAAATGGACATAGAATAATATTCAACTGTATGTACAACAAATACTCTCAGTAATGAGAATAAGCTACTACCTCGTAACTGATCTATCTCAATATTCGTTACTGCATTCTGAAGCATGTCGTATGTGACGACTGGTGCGCCTGGGAATCTCATCACCTGAAACACATCGTTACCGAAACAACTCACTGCCATAGCATATAAATGCTTCATGCAGGCTTCTGTAGGATTCAGCCGCACTGGTGTCGCCCTGCTCCGCAAGGAGCAAACAGCAACATTTATGTTTCAAATGCGCTTTACGCCCAAGGAGTGGCCTCGCGCTCTCCAGAAATCTAAATGACTATTCTCACCTCACAGTAACTCATTAAATATATACAGTAGAATTATAAATAATCGTGAAATACACTCAATTACTCTTACATTAGAATGAATAGAAAAATAAAATATAATTATTCTCGACTTAACCCAAACTGGAACTAAATACACAACGTGTCACATGGCGTAACATTATAGGTTTACCACGCGGGGCGTGTTATTCGCCGCTTTTTATACAGTCCTCGCCACGTGGCTACAATCTTGCTATTGTTAATCTTATCTACATTCCCGTGAAATAGCTTCATACTATATCTGCCTTTCTGATAACATTTCTGTCCAGTTTCATGTATAAAACACTCTCCTACTAAATTTGCCCGGTCTGATGGATGAAATACTTGATACTAAACTCTCACATCTGGATTTAGGCTTTGCGTGCCTAATAAAACCTATCAAACATTATTTTCACTCATCTATCATTTCAAGACTAAATTATAATGTCCTTGTTAAACTCTGTGTAGTTGTTAACTCATACTGGCTACTAGTTGTTGAATCACGCTTTATTTGTTAAATGACGTGAATGTCCACCAGTTGATAAATGTAGATGTTGGGACTGGTGTAGTAAAGTGTAACGATTGTCAACTCATTAAACCCAGCACAGTTTTGGTCATACAGGTCATCTTGTCCTGGAACGTGATGAGGCTCCGACAAGAATGTGAGTGTAGACAATGAGTGTGTATATGAATGTCAGAACGCGAATGGTAGAATGATTCGATAGAGTTGACAGGTTGGTAGTACATCACTCATACTCACACTGTTCGAATTCAAGAAGTACTGGAACTACGGTGGTCTTTTTATAACATTTAATGGGACGCACACTTAGACAGTACGTGTATGGTTACAGGAACAAATGTCGACATAGACAGCATAATGTTGATCACAGGAATATCATCTTAAGTTAGCATTCATGCTTGGCAAATATCATAATGGAGCATTCGTAAATAAGCATTCAGAGTTCCATCATGTAAATCATCTGGCTTTACTGACTGGGCACGTCAGTCCATAACCAATATATAGGAAGGCTCCTAGACCTAACCTCGTCTAGCGAATATCCCTTCACGTAAAGTTCAATATATATATTTTCCATAAAGATATAGGAATCCCAGACATGGGTTCTCACATGTAGCAGTGATCTCTTGGTTCATCGAGCGATAGTACAGGCATCCCTTTTTCTCACTCGATAAATACAAAGTATATGAATTTCAACATGGCTGTGCTTCTCTCGTGAGCTCCACTCACTATTGGATACAGACCAAAATTGGTCATTCGTTAAATGTCCTCATTTCTTCATAGCTTCTCTCATAGAGGTAATTGAATAATATCATACAATCTAGTGCTGATACATAGGAATGTCATCTTCCTTTGAATAAATATTCTTTTCAAAAGTACCACTGTGCATCTGCTTATCGACAACGATGGCGAAGCCCAAGTTCATAATAAATTGTGGTTTTACCTTTCTATGCGAAATATAACTTTGCCATTCCTTGGCAAAAGAGAATAAACACTGGGGTAAAGTACATACAACATGTCTAAATGACTATCACTTTTCCCCATCTACTTATAGATCACTTTTTCGGCGATAAGCCCGCTACAACAAAATTCGACATCTCGACAGGATGGCAGCCATGAATCACACCCCCTGCTAGCGATACTTCCGCTGCATAGCCTTTGACCTTTTCTAGCGACAACCAACATAGTTCGACTTAGAAATGTAAAGATATCCATATATAAGACAGACTCGTCCTACTCATACAAACACTACGTATAAATTCAGGCCATAGATATACTGAAGCAAGAACAATCTATTCCTACCCAGCCAAAGAATAAATCGCAGTAGGCCTAGAATCGTCCGCGGAGTCCGATCGAAGATGACGGAACTACTTTCAAGGGAAGTAACTCAAAAATGACTTCTCCTTAAGCACTTAAAAAGGAAATACTTTGTTTACAAAATATTTGCGAACATAATAAGTATATAAATGTATTATATTGCAAGATAGTAAAAATTGCCCTTTACAGTCCTAAAAAGACATTTCCTTTGGAAACACATCTATCTATCTCACTAAACATTAAAACAGACTCGTGCTGAAATAATTTCAGAATTATATAAAACTAACGCTAATTTAAATTAACTCACGTGCTCAAGGCATTTACATCTTGGCTCTGTCGTCTGTTCTCTCTGGCGGCTGTGGCAAAGTAGGGCCGCTTTCCGGCCGTTATCTCTTTTATAGGCCCTACGGCGCATCACTCACTTACTGCGCTGTGCGGATTAATCTTGGCTACTTAAACAACACTCGCGATATTTTGCTCTAGAATGCATGAAAACACAAATAAAACCTACAGCTATTTAATATAACACAATTCTACACCACAACTTAATTTAAATGCATTATTATGGCATTTTCATCAATCTTGAATAATTTACATCCAAGCATGCTTCGCGCACATCGAAAATATGGGCGATAAATCTGCCTAGAAACAGGTAGGGGGCGGGCGTCTCCTTTTCGGCCCCATCACACATCTCCCTCCTGATTTTGTTGTCGTCCCGACAACATCACTCCCTCTGGCGCTTCAGTTGTAACCTCTCAGATCGTCTCGGGGCAGGACCCTCTATTGGCTGCAGGGCATACCAGCCTGGTTCGGGCATTAGACCATGCACGTCCTCCCCAGGATCTGTCTCATCTGGCGAAGCTGGTGCCTCAGGTAGGCCTAGTGTAGCATCTACCAGATTCGGAGAATCATCTTTGTCCTCACTTCGTCTTAGTTCGTGCGCCGCAACCCTCATCTTCAGATCTTCGTTGCTCGCTGGCCTTATCACATAAGGACCACCGCTTGCTTCTGGAATTGACGATACAATGAATTCGTCGTTGGACCACACGTCTTGTATTTTGGCCCTGTCAGTGTAGTGCACTCTTTTCCACACTCTTTCACCCACTCTCAATGGTGTGGGGCCTGGAAGCTGATTACTTCTCTCCCTCCTGTCAGCGGCCATTTTCTGCATTCTCTCTGCAGCTTTTTGGTGGGCTATGTGCAACCTCTCTAGGTGACCTTGCAGCCACTCGTCAGTTGTCTCCGGCTCTTCATCTGGGCGCGTGCCTATCATGAAGTCTAGAGGAAGCCTCGGTTCTCTGCCGAAGAGGAGGTAGTATGGTGAGTACCCTGTCGAAGAGTGGGGGGTAGAGTTGTAGATCATAACCACCTCCGCTAGATGCTCAGACCACCTTCGCTTCTGGTCGGCTGTCATGGGTCTCAGCAGATCATGCAACGTCTTGTTGAAGCGCTTGCACTGCCCGTTGCCTTTAGGATTGTAAGCTGTAGTGCGGCTCTTGTGGACTCCATATACCTTGCACAGCTCTGCGACTATCGCTGACTCGAAGTTCCGGCCTTGATCAGAGTGTATCCTCTGAGGAGCTCCGAGATACTGGAACCACTTTTCCACCAGGGCCTTGGTGACTGTTGTTGCTTTTTGGTCTCTTGTTGGTATAGCAATGGTGTACTTGCTGAACACATCTGTCAGCACTAATACATTCTCGAACCCTTTGGAATCCCGCTCTAGCAGGGTGAAATCCATTCCTACCACCTCAAGTGGTCTGGAGGCAATCAAGTTTCCCGATGGCCCATGAAACTTCAGTTGAGGTGCCTTGGCAACGTTACATCGGTTGCATCTGCGACAAAAGACGTCAACATCAGCTGTGATGCCTACCCAGAAGCACCTACTTCTCAGCAACTGCAGCATGCGCTCTCTTCCCTGATGGCCCACCCTGTGAGCAGAGAGTCTAGTATCCGTGGTTTCATGGACTCAGGTATTACCAGTTGTTTTATGCTGGATCCATCTGATCCCTTCACTGTCCGGTATAACAACCCATCTGTCACTTCGAGCCGGTTACTCTGATTAAGTAGTTTCCTTGCAGCCAAGGGGATCTTTCGAGCATCTTTTCCTGCAGGTCTGGTGCCATCCTTTACCATCTTCCTAACCATCGCTACCACATCATCCGCTCCCTGGAGATTTATCAATTCCTCACGCGAATAGGTGGGAAATGCTTGAGTGGTTGCTGGTGCTGTGGTTGATTCGGCCGGTACCCTTTCACTGATATCTTTCTGGCTTGTTGCTGTCATCAACCCTATCTCATATGGTATCTGGGTAAACTCTCCGATAACCTCAGCTGTTATGCCACTTATTGCAACATCTGCGTCATCCTCCAGTTCCTCGCCTGCGGTTTCAATAGGAAAACGGGACAAATAATCTGCATTTCCATTGGCTCTTGCTGCCCGATGTCGGATTGTGTAGTTAAACATCGCCATCTGGGCCATCCATCTCTGCTCTATAGCTCCTAGTTTAGCTTTCTCCCAGAAGGCCAGACCCCTATTGTCTGTAAATACCTCTACTTGTGATCCTAGCAGGTAACCTCTGAACTTCTCAGTCATGGCCCACTTAAGACCTAGCAGTTCCAGTCTCATACTGCTTTTTGAGTTTCTTTCAGAGGGTCGAAGTGTGCGACTTGCATATGCCAAGACTTTCTTTGTTCCATCTTGTACTTGCGAGAGAATTGCTCCCAATCCTTCAAATGATGCATCTACCTCCAGGATAAATGGTAGCGAGAAGTTAGGGAACCCTAGTAGCGGTGTGGAGGTTAGTGCCTTTTTCAGTGTCTCAAAGGCTACAGCACACTCTTCTGTCCACAACTCTCCTATGGGTGACTTACTTCGTCTTTTAGTCTGCATGCCTTGATTGAGCGCAGCTACTAAATCATGTAGCGGTTTGGCTATCTTTGCAAAGCCCGGCACAAATCTGCGGTAGTAACTGGCCAATCCCAGGAATGACCGTAACTCAGTCTGGGAACGTGGTACAGGGGCCTCTTGAACAGCCTTCACCTTGTCTTCCATAGCTCCTATTCCGTCTGCCGATATAGTATGCCCCAAGAATTCAATCGTCGTCCTAAACAGCTTACACTTTCCTCCATTCAACTTCAGCCCTAGCTGGCGTAGCTTAGAGAATACTTTCTCCAGTCGGCTCAAATGATTAGTGAAGTCAGCAGAGTACACCAAAATGTCATCAAGGTATACTAGTATCAGCTGGAACACTAAATCATGCATACTACTCTGCATTAATCGTTGAAAGGTGCTGGCCGAGTTGGCTAAACCCATAGGCATCCTGGTGTATTCATAAAGTCCAAAAGGGGTAGTGAAGGCGGTTTTCTCTTGGTCTTTCTCATCCATTGCTACTTGATAGTAACCACTTGCCAGATCAAGCGATGAGAATATCTTTGCTTCTCCTAACGCATCCAGGTACTCATCTACTCGGGGTAGAGGGTATGCATCCCTCTTCGTCTTGCTGTTGAGTGCCCTGAAGTCTACGCAGAGTCTAAGCCGACCATCTTTCTTCCGGACCAAAACTATTGGGGAGGCCCAAGGACTGCAACTCTCCTTGATTATTTGTTTGTCAAGCAATCCTTGTAGGTGATCCTGTACCTCTTTATAGAAAGCAGGAGGTATTCTCCTGTAAGGCTGCTTAACTGGGGTGTCATCTGTTAATGGGATGGTGTGCTTTACCCTGTCCGTGTACCCTACATCTGTCTCATCTGTGGCAAAAAGATCGGCATAGCGTCTCAACAATGCTCTTACTTCCTGCTCTTCAGTCTCACTGCCCTCAAACCCGGTCAGGTCAATTGGGCACATCTCTTGCTCTGGATTCGTGTATGGTGGACTTGCTGACATTTCTACCTCTTGAGCTCCTACAACTCTGAAATATGTGCTATAGTCCACCCCAGCTTCTGTCAGTATTCCTACTTGTGTCCCGAATATCACAAGACCCACTTCTAGGCACAGTCAATCTTCCCCTGCATTTGACTGTTATGGCCCTGATCGATCGAGCAGGTATGTGGGTTTGCTTTCTCCCAGCTACCCATACTTTTATAGAGTCTGATTTCTGCGTCATCTCCTGATCCCTTGGAGGGTTCCATTTTAGTATGTTCTGTATGTTTGGGA
Organism: Oreohelix idahoensis; assembly: GCA_024509875.1. Classification (NCBI taxonomy): domain Eukaryota; kingdom Metazoa; phylum Mollusca; class Gastropoda; order Stylommatophora; family Oreohelicidae; genus Oreohelix; species Oreohelix idahoensis. The sequence continues at coordinate 61,960 of JAMPIV010006392.1, read as the reverse complement.
TTTCCACAAGGACATTAGTACCTATAATCCCTGGTGTTTTCTTCTGGTTTCTAGGTCCTTGTACTTCCTTGACAACATAAACCCCACAGTTTTTCACTACTGTGCACCCAACTTGTATGTCCACCACTAAGTGACCAATATATGGAATGGTGGCACCATTTGCTGCTGTCAGGCGCACCCATCTACCCTCATCCAAAGGGAGCCCTCCAAACATCTCCCTGAAACATTGCTCTGTGATGGTAGACACCTGTGAACCTGTGTCAAACACACAATTTACCTCTTTTCCTTCCATCAGCACTACTCCTTCAGGCCGACCTCCTACCATCTTGATCCGGTTTTCATGGTGCTCTCCCTTCACGTTTCTTTCTTCAAGCTCCTGGGGATTTGGTCCGCTGCTGGTCGACATTTCCTGCGATGGTTGAATCTCTAACCTTCCTTCTGAGTGGCGGTCCTTCTGCCTGCGCTCCACTTTGTGTGATGCCCTAGCCGCAGAGTTACCAAACGGACAGCTCGCCACTAAATGTTGTGCTGACTTGCATTGGAAACATCTTCTAGGTAGAGGACCACATGGACACCTGGCAGCTATATGATTCCCAAAATCAGCGCAGTTATAGCACCTGATTCTCTGGCTGCCATTCCACAAATGACGTTTCTTTCTACTTCTGTACCTGCGGCTGTTCCCGTGGCGTCTAGAGATGGTCCTCCTGTTAATGACCCCCACTTGTCGCACCAACATCTCAGTCTCCCTATTATTTGGAGAAACAGGCCCTTCCATTTCATTTACATTCTTCCTCATGCCAACCTGTGATTGTCTGCCCCCTCTACCTGTACTCTTTCTATTCGAGTCACAAAGCTCCCCTTCCACAGCCTGACTCCCAGCCACAGAGGGGTCTAGTTTAGTGCCTGTTGTGGGCATCCCTCTGGACGTGCCCTAAATTTTTGCACCGAAAGCATCGGATGGCCCTCGCCGGCCTTCTCTGCCTGTCTTGCATTTCAGCCATCTGGCGCTTCAGCTGTGCGACCTCTGCTCTGAGTTGCTCCACTAGGGCGTTTCCTTCATGTGACCAGGGTGCCATTTCTTCGTCGGATGCTGTGACTGTGGCTATCCCAGCTCTTGCTGTTTGACCACTCCCAGTCCATCTCAGAGCATCATCTCTTATGGACACAAATGATACTGCAGGGTCGTGCCGGACCCTGTCCTCCATCATTCACCCGCGTCAAGTCGTCCCTTAGACTGGCAACAAACTGGTCCCTTAGCACTGTTTCGTCAAGCTTGACACCACTGGCTTTCTCCTGCGCCCCTGCTGCCTGCTCAAATATCTCATGCAGCCTATAGGCAAACTCACTCACCGATTCCCGTGGCCCTTGGTACGCTGAATAGAATAGCGCCATTAGTTCTTGGGTGCTCCTCGATTCTCCATACACCCTGAGTATGGCCTGAAGCATTGCCTCCGGGTCATTGTCTCTTACTTGTATCCGCAGCTCCCTGCGGACAACTGGGGTCACACTGTCGAGTATCACATCGGTTTGATCCTCCTTACTCATGTAGCCGGACCTCCACGCAGCTCTAACTTCCCTTGCATAGTCCTCCGCGTTTGGCCCTGTGCGTTCTCCAAAAGTCCTCACTTTCTTGTGGGTTGACACCAACATGTACTGCCCGTGTCCTGCCTGGGGCAGTGGACCTGCTACTGTTCCTTCAGTTGGCACCACTGATGCCCCGACCACTTGTGTTGGATCTGCATCCTCATGCTCCCCTTTGCTCGTAGCACGTGTGCTCCTCGCGGCCATCTTGCTGCCGGACCGCACTGCTGGGTGTTTACTATATTTGTTCGCTTGCTGTTTGCTCAGTGTCACTGTCTGCCTATCCTGCCGACAACGCCAATTGTGATAGGGTGGGCAATCACTCACTTACTGCGCTGTGCGGATTAATCTTGGCTACTTAAACAACACTCGCGATATTTTGCTCTAGAATGCATGAAAACACAAATAAAACCTACAGCTATTTAATATAACACAATTCTACACCACAACTTAATTTAAATGCATTATTATGGCATTTTCATCAATCTTGAATAATTTACATCCAAGCATGCTTCGCGCACATCGAAAATATGGGCGATAAATCTGCCTAGAAACAGGTAGGGGGCGGGCGTCTCCTTTTCGGCCCCATCACAATATATATATATATATATATATATATATATATATATATATATATATATATACATATATATATATATATATATATATATATTTTTTTTTTCATGTGAATTTTAATATGTGAAAATCGCTAGTGGATGTCCAAGTTATTTGAGGCTGACAGCGTATAGAATGATGATTTCATGAATCACCACTGCCAAGGGCTGGTGATTGCTTAATTGCTAGTTTCGTAAAAGCATAAACTAAAAGCATAAAGTAGTCCCAGGTTCCATATGGAGCAGGGCGGAAAAGATGAAGGAATGATGTACATTCTAATTATAATACTTACAGCTTCAAACCAGTGTAAATGTCGATGTTAACATATGCACTTTAAAATTAATGGAAATTTCAAATTTTTCCATTCAATGTAAACATAAATGAAAACAAATTCAATTTATATTGTGAACACTTTTCAATCAGTGGAAATGTAAATGTAAACATATTCTATCTGAGATATTAACCTTTTCATTTAAATGTAATGTAAAGCTAAAGCTATTCAATTTAAATGTAAGGAAAGTTTTATCCCGAGGGATTAAATTTATTTCTCATCGAGGGTCAATTCTGAGATAAAAGGGTTGGTAGAATAGAAGAAAGGGGACACATAAGTATGTGTCGGAAAACGCAATACTCAGGAGAACGTTTCGTTTCTATTCTTTATCATAGTTATTGGTGGTATCAGCAGAAAGTACTATCTCTGGAACAAGAAGGGACAAGTGGCCTACGCTTTAAGACGAGGGACCAACTTTGTAGACTCTGGGCGCTCTGGTACCTATCACCAAATAGTACCACCTGCTCAAAAGTTTCGGCCCCGTGCTCCGCCAGGAACCTTCTCATGACAGGGGGGGGGGGGGGGGAAGCGAGTCCTTGAACTGCTCCACGAGAATCATCTCTTTCAACCCTTCAAAAGATTCATCGAAGATGCTGAGAGACCCCGATTTCTCCAAGTACGTTTCTAGTCTGGTAGCAAATTGTCTGAAAGATTCGTCTTTTTGCGTCTTAGCCTCGCGGAGTTTACAACGAAAAGGCTCTGCGTTAAGCATAAAACGCTGAAACAGAGCCTTCTTCAACATGTCGTAGTTGTTCTGTTCTTCCACGGGCATCTTGAGAAAGACATCATAACCAGATCCCCTCAGACGCTGGGATAGCTTCATGGGGTATCTCTCTCTCTCTCTCTCTCTCTCTCTCTCTCTCTCCAAGCCATATGTAGCTGTTAAGGATTCAAACCTAGAGAGATAGATGTCTATTTCCTCTGAAGCTTCAGAATAGACATCTAAATGGAAGGGTATTGCACTAAGTGCCAACAACTGAGAAATGTTCCCCCCCCCCCTCCCCATCGCTACATATCCTAGGAATAAGTGAGAGCAGATGGAGACATGCATTACAAGACGTGAAAGTAAGAAGAGGCGCAGACGTGGGAAGTGATCATCACTTAGTAGTAGCAAGACTGAAGGTGAAACTCAGAGCTGCTGGACCAGTTGCAGTCAAACAGAACAGATAAAACATCACGAAACTTAAGGACCTCCTCACCAGAAAAGCTTTCGAGGTCGACGTAAAGAGACGAAATCAGTTTGCCAAAAGCCAGGAAAGAACAGAGACCAATGATGTCGACCAGAAAATCAACACCATTTCAACAATATGCAAAGAAAGCAGCGAGTCATGCTTGGGATTCCAGGAAAGAAAGAGCCAAGACTGGATAACACCAGAAACGCTAAACACCATAGCGAAGAGAAAGGAAATGAAAAGAAAGAAAACAGAAACTAAGTCTATCAGGTAAAGGGCAATATATGTAGAACAGTACAGTCAGCTGGACAAGGAAGTAAAACGTCAAACCCGTGCTAACAAAAGGACATTTCTGGATGACCTTGCAAGACAGGCAGAAGAGGCAGCACTGAGAAATGAACAAAGCACAGTTTATAAAATAATTGTCGCGTCTATATGCCACCAAAGGTGCTTCACCGAATACTTCTTGGGTCACAGAATCTGCTTGGAGGATGGGTAAGTGGCCGAAAAGGATCTGTTTGACTGCAGTACTGTGAAGGTGATAGGTCAAGATTAATTTGACTCTATCCGAAGTGGATTTATAGTGAGGTTTGAGGGCCTCCTGACGAGAAATGGGGAGAACACGTTGGAGGGCAGAGGTGAGAACATGTTCCGGATAAAGTCTGCTACGGAAGAAATCCAACATCTCATTGGCTTGGAAGTGGAAGTCATCGTCGTCTAGGCACAAACGGCGGAGGCGGAGAAGTTGGGAAAATGGAAGGGGTCACGACAAGCCCGAGGATGAGAAGAGGTACACAGAAGGTAGCTATGGGCATCTGTCGGCTTGTATTATACTGAGGTATTAAGGCCGGAGGGAGTGATAGTAATAGTAATGTCAAGAAAGTTGACAGATACTTAGAGATTTCAGAACAAGGATTTGGTAATGCTGTCAGCAGGTTTCCTCAGTGTGTGTTCCATCCACCTCCAGCATATGTTATATCAAATTTGCAAGCTAGTTATTAATACGTAACCATTACACTACAAACAAAATTAATATTCAATACAGCATCATCATCGTCATCAGCTGCTATCTCCATATCGAAAGTGCGCTGCATAGATCTCAAACGACTGCTGTCTCTTGATGTGATGGTACACTGTGATAGGCCTAATTTTTGCTAGACATATTTTATGTTCCCGCGTGTGTTACCGGGGCCCGATAAGGGAGCAAAGATTAATAACACTGTACCCTACCTGGGAGGTCTTAAAAAACGTTTAAGGAGGGTTGGGTGTGGGGCAGGTCACCCTGTCCCGTAAAAAATCTTTTAACCACAAAAACTTCCACAAACACTATAGATAAGTCAAATACTTTATATTCTTTTTATTTTCCTTTTTGTTTTCTTTTGTTTTTGTTTTGTTCTGTTTTTTTCTTCGTTTGTTGTTTTTCTTTTGCTCTTTGTGCAGCATTGATCTTCCACTGCAGACGGTTTTCTTTTGCTCTTTGTTTTGCAGCATGATGAGGTTTCCACCCACATACGAACTCATTCTGTCCTCTTCTATTTCCAGTCCCCGCTAATATTACGTTTGGGTAGTTTATTGTTCAGTTTCGTTTTTTAGTTTCTTAGTATGTATTGCGTACATCCGGTGGTGGCAGTCATTTCCTTTTCCGGGCAAGCTCGTCTGTTCGTGGGTATCAAAAGTGTTAGGACTTCGATGCCTTTAGGGAAGTACCTAGATTTTATTTTTATGTTTATTTAGGTTCTTATGTGTCCTATCTAGCCTTCACTTTCTTTCCTTTCCCCGACGAAGGCCTTGTGGCCGTAACGTTGGCTGTTTTCTTTGTCTTTTCGTCCTCGTAAGACGAATCACCTTTTTTCGATTTTTTTTTTGGTCACACTCATTCATTGTACTCCACGTCTTACCGCTGTTCCCCTCATGTCTCCCGAAAATAGTAACACTTACCAAAGAAGAATGCGCAAATGACGGTGTGCACAAAAATATATTTATAGAATGCGTGATCCCGTATACACACATTGGGATCCTCGCTGCTGCTAGGTAGTTCGTGTACTGTGGTGATGCACAATGGTTTTCAAAAAAATACTTTTGAATAAGTAAAACTGCCGTTAGGTATTGGTGCTTTTGAATTTAATTCCCATCTTATGACGGGCTTTTACACTAGTTAAAATATAAAATAATATGAAATCAGTTTTACGAGGGGCGTTCAGAAAGTAATGCACCACATCGTTTTTCTCAGCTACTAATGAAGATAGAAGCATGAAATTTTGCACACTTCAAATATGGCATGTGCCAATTGTATGCACCAAATTGCACTGCAACAGGCCAAAAAATACGGCTGCCCTAAACCGTTGAAATGGAGCATGTTAGCAACTTGCGTTATAACCAGCGAATTGTGATAGAATTTATCGTTGCTGAGAAGGTAACTGTTGTGAACATTCACAAGCGTCTATGTGATGTGTATGGAAGTTTTGCAGTCGACAGGAGTACAGTCAGTCGCTGGGTTCAGAGAATCAAAGAATCAGGAAGTGGAGATACGGAGCTGATTGATCGGCCGCGCTGTGGACGTCCTGCCACAGCCACCAACGCAGAAATGTTGAAATGCGCTGAGGGCATTATTCTTACTGATAGGCGAATCACTACTCAACAATTGGCCTTACAGCTGTCAGTCAGCATTGGTAGTGCAAATGCAGTTATAAAAACTCTCGGATTTTCTAAGGTTTGCGCAAGATGGGTTCCTCGAAGCCTCACAAATGACCACCGATTGCAAAGGAAAGCAATTTCTTCTGAATTGTTGGAGCATTTCAATGCTGATGGAGAGAACTTTTTGGCTAAGATCGTTACAGGTGACGAGACCTGGGCACATCATTTTGAACCTGAGACAAAAAAGACAGTCAATGGAGTGGCATCATCCGCAATCACCACGAAGAAAGAAATTCAAGACAATTCCTTCAGCTGGAAAGGTCATGATCACTGTCTTTTGGGACATTGAAGGTGTGATTCTTGTGGACTGGACATTATGCCAAGAGGAGAGACAATCAATTCGCAAGCTTACATTAAGACATTGAAAAAACTCAATCAACGTTTTCGCAGAGTCGGCCGCACAAGAATCCAGCAGACCTACTTCCCCTTCACGACAATGCGCGACCTCACACAAGTCTGGCAACACGGGAAGCAATCACCAAATTGGGTTGGACTGTACTACTCCATCCACCCTATAGTCCCGATTTGGCACCCTCTGATTTTCATCTATTTGGTCCACTTAAAGATGCACTCCGTGGGACAAGGTTTGAAGATGATGAAGGAGTGATTCATGCAGCGAAGAAATGGCTACATGATCAAGACAAAATCTTGTACGGGCTAGGAATAAATGCACTTGTTTCGCGCTGGCATAAAGCCGTACAAGTTGATGGGGATTATGTTGAATAATACCGTTGTTTACTTGACATATCCATTTATACTGTGTATAAATTTCATGCTTTTTGAATAAACAGCTCCTGAGAAAAACGATGTGGTGCATTACTTTCTGAACGCCCCTCGTAAAAATTAACGGTACACCAGAAACACAGGGGCGTTTCGGGGTTCACTCATCAGCAGCCACAGTCACAAATACAAGATAACGAAAAATAAAATATAGACAGGTCAACAGACAAAGGCAATGGACAATGCAAATATGTGGGGAAAAAATGAATTAAAAAAACTGTATAATGTGTGAAACAGAAAATGTTTTAAAAATACAAAGTAGTATATCAATTCAAGAAATGCAGCATACAATAAAAAATTTAAAAAATGGAGTAACAAAGAAAAATAATATGAAAATATCCAGTGAATAGTCTCTGCAGAAATCTTGCTAAGAAAGGAAGTGACGCAGCAGCAAAAAAATACGTAAATATGATACGAAACGAAACATAAGCAGCAGCAACTACAACAACAACAAAAAACAGACAGATCATGAAAAAGTTGGGAAACAAAGGTACTGAAATAATGGAAATTTCCGTAGAGCAGAATTCAAGCAAAATGATGTTGAACATTTATTATTTATTTAGGCGCAGTCTCTGGCATTTTGAATATGAAAAGGTCATGGTCTTTGCAATATAAAGAATATGAGACTTATTGACTTTACACACGTGAAAGGGATGAAGTTGGTTATACCATCAGTGAAGATGAAGATAATGAAGATAATAGTAGTGAAGATAAATCATTCGTGTACCGGATGAAAGAGGACAAGTTGAACCAGTGCATTCGTTACTTAACGAATCAGGAAATTATTACCATGGACAGTTAAAGCGATTTGCTTTTTTTTTTCTTTCAACTAAAAGCCAGAAAGGCGTATTTCCTTGTTTCTTGTCACTTTTCTTAGTCTTGTCCCTGACTTCCTTTTACCACACGTGGCTTGAGTTTATTCTTCTCTCGTATCTATTACAAACTTCATTTGCATACGACAGCATCAGAGGAGGAGAAATTTGCTCGTGTCTTAGGGGGAAACCGCGCTAAGGCTCGGACGAAATTATTTCGGCGTCTATAAACCTGGTGGCGCTAAAACAGTCGTGGGTAACGCGTGTTGCTAGAACCAGTGTTGCCACCTTGAATTTTGAAAAAGAAACAACCTAGATAGTATCTTAAAAAAACACCTAGAATTTTAATTTTGGCTTCTTTTGGGCGACTTGGGCTACTTTAGGCGGTTTTTTTTTTGGGCTACTTTGGTAGAAAAACCGAAAGTTGATCTAGGTTTGCGTTCTTCAGCTAATGAAGGAACATAACACCTAGACGGGACCCCCAAAAAAATTCTAAATCTAGGTGAATCCACCTAGGAGTGGCAACGCTGGCTAGAACATGCCAGACTGAGTTAAGCAACATGGGAAGAAAACAGACCTTCCGCTCCCAGCAGGCTATAATCACGGGATGAACAATGATTATGAATATGCCATAGCTTGATGGCATTCTTTTCATTACCTGAATCCGGAACGATTGGTTTAGGGAGTAGGGAAAAATTAGGGAGCAGGGAATATGTCTAGCATCTGCATTTCGACATACATTATTATCGTTATCTTAACATTTTTAGATCCCCTTGGCTCACAGGCAAATAAATCAAAGATTCCAATCCTTCTTGTTTTGAGCCATATATTCAAGGTCTTTTCATATTTTCTCGTGTCTGTAGTAAGTGTGTAATTTTAGAGTATTTGTCGAGTAAGACAAAGTGAGTGAACTGCAAGATTTAAAGAGAAAACACAGATAAAGTGTGAAATTAGGGAGAACTTAAGACAGCCTGGAAGAAGATCTATTAAAGCTATCTCTCTTTCCAAGCCCCACAACTCACTTATGTATTCTTAATTATCATCCGCTCTCTCTTCTTTCTCACAGATAGCCACAGAAATAGTAAGAGCTTACACAGTTACTTAGTAATAGATATGGATGAAGGTCGTAAACAGAGCATTAAAAAAAGGTTAAAATTTATTAAAGTTCTCTTTAGCTTGTATAGAAGAAAATAAATAAAAATCTTAGCACAACAATAACTGATCAAATAACAAAGTTAACAATTACATCAATTCACACATCAAGGAACAAAACCAACTAGTAGGCCCCGACAGGGAAAATAAACAAAGAGTTAACAATCCTTCCGCTTCTGTGGAAGCAATACAAAATAACTTAAGTCAGTGTCTTTATGTCTCTGCTCATAAAGCTGGGGATACTTTATAAATCCACTGAAGACGCTATCCATGCGTCGTGTTCACACACACACACAAAAAAAACAAGATAGGCTGTAGATTAACTCTGTCTATATTCTGACCACTAATAGTACACGCAGAGTCCATACTGACCAGTAGACATAACAAATCGAGGTCAACTCATGGCACTTTCTGCATTGGCGCTCTAATCCAGCGTGGCGAATTATAACAGGAGTGCCTCGTATATGGTACTCGATGCGTAATCCGGTTGGGTCTGGTTTGAGACCCTTTGTTGGAATTGCGTACTCCGTTTAAAAGCACAGTAAGATAATTTCAATTACTTGTGTGTTATGAAGTGTGTTGAATGTGTTAACATGTTTAATCAAGGTGTCACTTAATAGCTTGTACTAAACCAAATCATTGTATGGAAGCAGATCATGGACAAAAGGATCTAACATAGGATTTATAAGGAAAGTGTAATCCCATTGAACTGGCTGTGAGTGGTACTGAGGTAAATTGCCATGTGCAACTGTTAGCACAATGTCTGAAATTGTTTGTTACGTCCATTGTGTGTGTGTATAGAACAGTGCTGGACCATACAAGGGTTGTGATTATTTGTATTACAGGTTTTATCCTGCAACTACTAAGATTGTACGAGACATTCACTTCTGAGGGACTCTGTGGTGCAAACGTTCTCAAGATACATAGAACTAGACACCCTCTTTTCCCAGCCTGGAGATCCAGACATTGTGTGATCCTGGCTATAGTTGGATGCTTCTCCTTTTTGGAGATAAGTGTAAACGCAATTACACTGGTCAGCCTATCCAGCAACATGGTAGAATAATTAAAATACAAATAACAAAAACAGTTTGAGTGATGACTCATGAAGGACTTTATTAAACTAAATACCAACTTTACAGTCCAGTGAAAGTGAAAAATATATGTGAAATAAATAATCGATATTTGAAATATAACTGTATCATATTGAAATATTGTGGAAATGAATATTTCATGTTTATTTATTTTAGTTTGTAAAAACATTTGAATTCTTTATCATTTTCCTAACCAAAAAGAGAAACGGTATAGGATCAATAAATTGTAAATATATATAATCAGTCTTGCTTAATTATTTAAATTGAGTTAAGGTTCTGTGATAAGGGTGGATTTGAGCTGAAATGATAACTTGCCACCCCTATCGACACCTGGTATTAAAGTGCAAGATGTAGGTGTCTTCTCTGATTTAGAATGTTGCTGTGTGTGTTGCAGTAGAACAGTTCACAGGGTACACCACAGGCAACATGACGTGTAGAGTCATAGAAATGGTAACTTCGCTTTAGTTTTATACCATTTATTGCACGCCACAAAACAGTCATGATATTTATGTCATCATCAGCACAGTATAACGAATGCAGCATTCACAATCATATTAACTGATAGTCATGTAGGATTCAATACTCCATAGTTGTATGGTAAACAGATATCATAAAGTTCTGGTTCGTGAAGCTTTATAAATAATATATATAACTTCTGCAACAGTGTCAGCTGCAGATCTTCAATGATCATAGACAATAATAATTATTCCCTTCCTGATGCTAGCAGATCAGATGTATACAATAAGTCCGTTTACTGTCTGCACGTGAATAGCATACATGGATTACAGGTCAGCTCGACCTTTATAACCTTCCTAAGTCTAACCATCTGACTTGGACGTGATCTCTGATATAACGAATCCTGGAACACAGACAATAGTCTTGTTGGTCTAGAGCGACCCATATATATAACTAGTTCAGGTATAAAGATACCGGTGACTTAATCCTAGTCAAAGTACCTCTCCATTTTGAATCACACAGGCGAGCAAAAAGGCGACAAAATGACGAACCTCTAGATGATAGCATAAAGTTCGATACAAGAGGAATTACCTTCTTTCGGAAAATCAACCATGAACATATGCCTCCAGGCAGACTTGAATAATACTGGGAAATAGTCTAGTTAGCTAACTAACTCACAAAGACAATGTATTTCCCTCAGAAAATCACAAGACGCAGGTCGCGTCTGCTCGCTACTTAGACCATTTCTTAACTCCCGAGCTGGGCGGAACAACAAACGAAAACCAAGTCGAGACATGCGCAGAGCGACAATCTCTGAGTCGCCGTTCACAATAAGACGATTCTAAGAACATTCGAGATAAAAGTCTTACACAGTCGCGCCTTTTATGGTCATGAACAGAAGCGTTAAGAAAGGTTTCAGGCATCTACAACAGTTGACTGATACTACCAAATAAGGAGATATGGTCACGCTTCGTTCAAGAAATTATAGACCGAACGTGTCTCTATACAAGAGAAGGCAAACTCCTAAAAAATTGTAGTCTCGATAACTCGGATTATGTCCCTTTGACTGTAAAAAACATAATACACACTTCAGTCAAAAAATGATCATACATACGAAAAATGATCATACAAAGGCTTTGAAAAAAGTAATTATTTGTGCGTAACATTACCGCACCCTCCCAGGAAAAAAAAATGAAACATTTTTTTTTTTAAATCCTGGAGCCGGAAAAAAAAATCTAGGCTCCTAACGCACGTATGATGCGCGGATATATACCTAACAAATTAGCTCAACGCATGGAGCGACACTGAGATCATATCTCAGATCCTTAGAGAAAAAATTTATCTAAGTATACGCTTATATATTCCAGGAAGGTGCCACCAACACACGCCACAATGATGGCAACATCATAATGAAAGTCAAATTATTCTCATACCAATATATGAAATTAAATATATTATTATGATATCATACAATGTGTTGCAAATAGCGGTGTAATATATTAATATACCGCACTATTTTATTACATTATATAAAGCAACAGTAATTAATAAGTAATACATGTGTTGATCTTCGTTGACATAAAACATTCAATAGAAGAAGATGTGGACATCATCCGCTCCCAATCTAGGACAGGACTTGATATACTCAAAGTTCCACAATGGACACAATCTCGCATCTTCAATGATGTGCTGCGAAAATATCAATAACACAAATCTTAAAGACAACTGGTAAATCTCTCAATACAATTATGCAAATATATTGTTTAAATGTGGCCGAGTGATCTTTTGGCCCGTATATCACTAACTAAGCCTTCTTAGATAATTACATGGTACAATGTTATAAATTCCCCTCAAAAAAGTGAGAAAAAAAATCTACTAACATGTCATTATAACATTGGACTGTATATCAGGAAATATATATATATGACAGAAGAATCATGCGGAATCGTGTGGGCATCTGGACAGAATGTCTGCCATCACATTATCCGAACCACGGATAGCTCGAACCGAGAAATGAAATGGTTGAAGAGCTATGGCATAACGAGTGGACCTCGAGCTCTTCAAGTTTTTGCTCTGAATAGCAGTAAGCGCTTTCTGGTCGGTTTCCACAATGAAATGTGCGCCTAGAAGAAATCTTTGTAACTTCAGAATAGACCATACCATAGCCAATAACTCACGGTCTAAAACCGAGTAATTCTTTTCTGCAGCATTTAATTTCCTAGAGATATACATCACCGGATGCAGAGTATCAGAATACTCCTGCATTAGTGCCGCCCCAATCCCAGTTGACGAGGCGTCACTTCGAAGAACAAAAGTCTTCTCAATAGTAGGTAACCTAAGAATAGGTGGAGATGAAAATAGGGCTTTAACCTGGTCCAATGAGGATTGACATTCTTTAGACCAGCGGATCAGATTAGGCGACCCTTTCTTCAATAAAGTAGAAAGCGGTGCCATAATGGAGGACAAATTCGGAATGAATCGTCCGTAGAATTGGATCAAACCTAATAGACTCCTTACTTGTTTCTTCGTCTTAGGGACCGAAATGTTAAGTATTTTTGAAACATTGTGGTCCTCTGTCTTTAAAAGACCACGACCAACACGATGACCTAGGAAAGAAATCTCACTAAATCCTATAAAGGCTTTAGAGGGTTTTGCAGTCAAGTTATACTCGCGAAGAGTGGACAGTAATTCGTATAAACCCAAATAGTGATCTTCCCAGGAATCACTGAATAGACAGATATCATCTAGGTATGCTATGACATCTGTACGATATGCGAGAATTCGCCGCATCATGCGTACGAATGTAGCAGGGGCGTTCATAAGACCAAAAGGCATGAAATTCCATTGGAATAAACCCCTAGGTGTAGAAAAAGCTGTAAAAGGTTTGGCACGTTCGGTTAGAGGAACTTGCCAATAACCTTTAGACAAATCTAGTTTGGTAAAGAATCTAGAATTAGAAAGTTTATTGAGTAGCTCTTCTAATGAAGGCATAGGTTCAGCGTCGAACTTCGTAACTTGGTTCAATTTGCGATAATCTACGCAAATGCGAATGTTATTATCCTTCTTTCGAACAATAACCATAGACGAAGAGTATGCTGAAGTGGATGGTTCAATGATTTCCAAACGTATCATTTCATCCAATTCTTTTTCGACTTGAGACTGGAAATGGATAGGTATTGGATAAGGTCTGACTCTGATAGGATTATGATCAGTTAGCACAATGTCATGTTCAATGACATGTGTGTGTCCCGGGATGTCTGTAAGAACATCCTGAAATGTTTGCAACATCGAAGAAACTTGTCGATGTTCCTCAGCGGAAAGATTTGGAGAAACGGTCACGTTTTTCCAAGATTCCGTAGAATAAAGTGGGACCATAGAAAGAGGAAGATTGACATCAGAAAAAGTAGTTTCCTCATCCTGTATAACTGACAGAGATGAGTACTGACCATGAGGTGCTTGAGAATTGTCCGTTGCCTGGAAAATAGGCTGCAAATAGTCTGGTCTTTCATGAAATTCCGTGAGCATATTTATGTGGAAAGTTTTATGCTTTCCATCAATATCGACAACATAGTCGACATCAGAAATTTTGGAGACTATTGCATATGGACCTTTCCATGCAATTAGAAGTCTGTTCTCCCTTGAAGGAAGTAGAACGAGAGCTTTGTCACCTGGACAAAGTTGTCGTAGACATCTATTCTTATTTGCAAACTGCCTTGCCTTTTCTTTAGCAAATTCGGAAGACGAAGTTGCTAGTTTGCATGCCTCGATGATCTTTTGCCTAAGAGCAATGACGTACTCATAAGAAGATTGAGTTTCATCGCTAATATTATCGGCAGTGATTAGATCGTGAAGTAAAGACATAGGGCCGCGCGGTTGCGCGCCAAAGACAAGTTCAAAAGGGGAAAACCCCGTATGTTCATTGGGGACCTCTCTATACGCAAAGAGAGCCGCGGGTAAGACCCTGTCCCAATCCTGAGGATGATCCTCAGTTATTTTACCAAGTAAAGTTTTCAGAGTCCTATTTAAACGTTCGACTAACCCATTAGACATTGGGTGATAGATACTGCTGAGAGACCTTTTAATGTGTAGCATAGACATTACCTGTGACATAGTGTCTGATATAAGTTGAGTGCCATGGTCTGACAATATTTCTCCGGGAAAACCCAAGCGAGAAAATATCAGCCAAAGAGCGTCTGCGATGTCAGCAGTTGAGATGCTCTTGAGAGGTATTGCCTCTGGCCAACGTGTGCACATATCGACACATGTAAGGATAAATTGATGTCCTTTAGCCGACTTAATTCTAAAAGGACCGATAATATCTATTGCCATTTTTTGAAAAGGGCGAATAGGAATGTCAGCAGCCTGGATAGGCGCAGCATGTCGTGGTCCTTTAGATTTGACCTCCTGACATACTTTGCAAGAGCGACAGTACATTCGTATGTCCTTGCTCACAAATGGCCAAAAGAAAGCCGCAAGAACTCTCGACTTTGTACGGGAAAAACCCATATGTCCAGCACATTGCGAGTCATGAGCATGTTGCAATATTTGCAATCTCATGCTCTTAGGCACAAGAATTTGTGAATGAGTGGACGTAGTCGAGTCTTGTACCATACGTACAAGTACGCCGTTCTTCATAGAAAACCAAGATTTTCTATTAGTATTTTGATTAGGATCACCTTTTTTTGCTAGAATGAAGAATTTTTGTAAAGAAGGATCTTCTTCTTGCAATTTGATAAATGAGTCACGTGTAATAGTCAAGTGACTATCTTGGTCATTTACTTCATCATTATTAGTTAATGAAGTTTGAGGTGGATCCAGAGCATGTGCTCTTGTGACCACCGCATTGGTAGCTTCAATGTTTTGCTCTTCCCAAACAGCAATCTGCTGTGGGGTACATTCCCTAACTCCGTGAATACGACCAATAATAAGGTCCGCAATAGGGTTTGGAAGTAGACACGCGTGGACCTCTCCCGTGAAGAAAGGAGTAGCAATGTGTATTATAGCAGTAGGATACTTTTCCAACGTGCCACCAAATGTGACACATTTGATGACCTTTCCTGTAGCACAGGATGGATCTACAAGAGATTGCCTAACCCCGACAGTAGTACATCCAGAGTCAAACAACACTGAGACTGGATTACTATTTACAAGCCCCTTATGTAATATAAGAGAACCTCTCCCATCATGAGCAACATTAGCAGGAAGAGCGGGCAAAGGATGACCACAGCTTAAAGTAGTAACGGTCTTTGGGTCAAATAAAGTACTGCATTGGATACATTTATTTGCTCTACCAAAATCAAAAGATGAGCATCCGATAGCATTATGGTCTTTATTATCATTAACCTGTTTATCTACTCCCTGAGATTCTTGTTGAACAGAGTTTGTCTGTTGATATTTTTTTTCTCTTATGTTGCGATCTACCGCGACCATTATTGCCTCTGCAATTATCATTAAAGTCCCTACTGTAATTTTTATCCTGGTTTGAGTTCCAGTTTCCATAACTGTCATTACCATCTCTATACTGTTGAGAACCTCTATTATCCTGGTATTGAGGTCTCTGAGAAAAATATTTTCCTCTATACCGATTACCTTTGTGAAAATTTCTAAAGTTAACCGGAGTAGAATAACGTGTAGTATTAGGATGTCTCCAGTTCTGGGAAGAAGAATCACCCTGGAATTGATTACTATGATTCTGGGCATAATTACGGTTACTCTTTTTATTGAAATTTTGCTGGCTACCCTGAAATTTACGCATAAAATTTGGGCCATAAGGTGCTGCCGAAGCAACTGGCAGACCTTCTTTTACTTTAGAGTTGCTAATGGTTATGTGAGGATGCGCAGTAACATACTGGCTACAGTATTCTTCCATTTCTTTTATATTTTTAGGCTTACGCTCATGAAGAAAAGAAAGAAAAGCTTCATTAACAGAAGACATAACCTTGTCTCTAAGTAGTAAGTCCATAAGAGCTTCAAATGTACTCTCTGTTTTAGACAACTCAACCCATCGTAAAAAAGTAAGACGGATGCCTGAGATGAATTCAGAGAATTCAACTCCAGTTTCTGGTAACATGTTTTTAAATTTAAGACGATATCCGTCCTCGTTAAGTTGGTACTTCTTTAACAATGCCGCCCTGACAACCTCATAGTTGTTTTTGTCAGGCACATCTACCATACCCAATAAAGTCAAAGCATCACCTCTAAGTATCTTGGACAGATGATAAACATATAATGTTTTATCTATATTATGCACCTTACATGCACTTTCAAATCTATCTAGATAAAATGTTATATCATCAATTGAAGCATTGAATGCTGGTAAATTAAGCTTGAAATCAACAGCATTAGACTTATTAGCAGATGATACCTTATTAGCATCATTAGCATTACTAGATAACTTCAACTTTTCTAACTCCAAAGCTAAGAGTTTTTCTTCATGCTCCATTTTTGCTTTTCTCTCATCAGCTTCTCTTTGTAACCTTCTTTCTTCAGCCTCAGCCTGTAACTTTCTTTCTTCAGCCTCAGCCTGTTTTTCTAATCTTCTATTTTCAGCCTCTATTTCAAGTCTCTTATTTTCAGCTTCTTTTTCAAGTCTCTTATTTTCAGCTTCTTTTTCAAGTCTCTTATTTTCAACCTCAGCCTGAAGTCTCTTCTCCTGTGATTCTGCTTCTCTTTTTTGTTTTTCCATTTCCATTTGTAATCTCTTTTCATCTACCTGCATCTGCAGTTTTAAATTTTCAGCATCTATTCTCTTTTGTTCAGTTAGTTCTTTCATTTTCTTTTCCTCCGACTTCAATGCCTTGGCATATTGAACAGTCGCAAATTCTTCTAATTTATCACCTGTCTTCCCAAGGGCTTTACCCTGCTCAATAAAGTACTCAAATGTAGACATGATGTCTAAAATGTGAGTACAGAACCTGAAATAATTAATTATCTTATTTCAATCTTAATAGCAACAAGACTTAATAAAGTGCTTGTATAATCAATATGTTTACTCCAATCTCTGTGGGCAACAAGACTTGACCCCAACTTGTATTATCAAATGTATAATAATATCACAAGTCACCTCTTAATTATCAGTGCACTACACAAATCAGTGCATAACCATCAGTTATTTATCATAACTGCACTACAATAGTGCATAAGCAACAAACCACCAGTTAGTTATGATAAGTGCACTATAGATCAATAGTGCATGAGCATATATGTAACAATAGTGAAAGCTAACTATGCAAGAACTATGCAAACAATAACAAGACAATGTAAACAATAACAAAGGTCACCAACAATGTAAACAATAACAAAGATCAAAGTCAAATGTAAACAACAACAAAGATCAAAGTCAATGTAAACAACAACAAAGATCAGAGTCAATGTAAACAATAACAAAGATCAAACAATATGAAAAACATTCGCATAAGTCAAATAAATAAACAGCGAAACTAAAAAGAAATGTGATGACAAAATGCGAAGATATGACAAACAAATGACGCTACAGTGTATACACAAAAATATACTTAAAGAACTGAATAATAGATAGGGGAGACCTACAAATACAAACAATCGAAATCGAAACTAAAAAACACAAAGAAAGAGAGAAAAGAAAAAGAAAAAAAAATATACAAGAAACAAAAATAAAGCACAACTCGTCACAACTAAACAGATATAGCAACGATTGTCGCTAGCAAATTTCACAGTAGGAAATTCGCACAGTCCCTAACGAAAACGCTAACAGTAGAACCTCTGTGACGTGGTATCTTCTACTGAAAGACACCGCCCAACCGAGAAAACCCGCTGAATATAAACATATAAATATACAAATACAAATAACATATAACATATAAACATGTAAACAGTGTGAAAATGTGATAGACAGAAGGCTCAGTTAGAACATAAGGGCACAGTTCACAAACAAAACAGGCCACTTAACTTCTATATGTCCCAAACGTCAGCACGGTGCAGAACAGGATGTCGTCAGCATTCTGAGGATAAAGATCCAACGTTGATTAACATCTGCTCCCATAGACAGCCATGACGAGGGAAATGAGCTTCTGACAGGAAACAGCTTCTGAACTTGACCTTCTGAATTCTACAAATTGACTTCTGAGACCGGAACAGTTGTTACGGCACTTGTCCTTCTTCTTAACAGATCAGGAAATCCATTCGCTCGGTACTTGTCCTTCTAGTTGTAGACAAACTTCAATACTGCCGAGCAGCGCCGGGTAGTTTCAAAATATCAACAACTGTCAGTAATGCCGCGTCTTTCAAAAAAATTTCATCAAAGGTGATGAATAGAAACTGCAACGTTGTCTTGTAATCTGCTGATGATGTCTGGGTTTGTTGACCCCCTTGATAGCTGGTATCAGAGTAAACCAACATATGGCCACCAAAAATGATAAGGGTGGATTTGAGCTGAAATGATAACTTGCCACCCCTATCGACACCTGGTATTAAAGTGCAAGATGTAGGTGTCTTCTCTGATTTAGAATGTTGCTGTGTGTGTTGCAGTAGAACAGTTCACAGGGTACACCACAGGCAACATGACGTGTAGAGTCATAGAAATGGTAACTTCGCTTTAGTTTTATACCATTTATTGCACGCCACAAAACAGTCATGATATTTATGTCATCATCAGCACAGTATAACGAATGCAGCATTCACAATCATATTAACTGATAGTCATGTAGGATTCAATACTCCATAGTTGTATGGTAAACAGATATCATAAAGTTCTGGTTCGTGAAGCTTTATAAATAATATATATAACTTCTGCAACAGTGTCAGCTGCAGATCTTCAATGATCATAGACAATAATAATTATTCCCTTCCTGATGCTAGCAGATCAGATGTATACAATAAGTCCGTTTACTGTCTGCACGTGAATAGCATACATGGATTACAGGTCAGCTCGACCTTTATAACCTTCCTAAGTCTAACCATCTGACTTGGACGTGATCTCTGATATAACGAATCCTGGAACACAGACAATAGTCTTGTTGGTCTAGAGCGACCCATATATATAACTAGTTCAGGTATAAAGATACCGGTGACTTAATCCTAGTCAAAGTACCTCTCCATTTTGAATCACACAGGCGAGCAAAAAGGCGACAAAATGACGAACCTCTAGATGATAGCATAAAGTTCGATACAAGAGGAATTACCTTCTTTCGGAAAATCAACCATGAACATATGCCTCCAGGCAGGCTTGAATAATACTGGGAAATAGTCTAGTTAGCTAACTAACTCACAAAGACAATGTATTTCCCTCAGAAAATCACAAGACGCAGGTCGCGTCTGCTCGCTACTTAGACCATTTCTTAACTCCCCGAGCTGGGCGGAACAACAAACGAAAACCAAGTCGAGACATGCGCAGAGCGACAATCTCTGAGTCGCCGTTCACAATAAGACGATTCTAAGAACATTCGAGATAAAAGTCTTACACAGTCGCGCCTTTTATGGTCATGAACAGAAGCGTTAAGAAAGGTTTCAGGCATCTACAACAGTTGACTGATACTACCAAATAAGGAGATATGGTCACGCTTCGTTCAAGAAATTATAGACCGAACGTGTCTCTATACAAGAGAAGGCAAACTCCTAAAAAATTGTAGTCTCGATAACTCGGATTATGTCCCTTTGACTGTAAAAAACATAATACACACTTCAGTCAAAAAATGATCATACATACGAAAAATGATCATACAAAGGCTTTGAAAAAAGTAATTATTTGTGCGTAACATTCTGTTTGATATATATTACATATTTAGTTAATTAATTAATCCCCTAGCAGAGTCAATATAAATATAATAATCATTATTCAAAGGAGGATCTTGAGAGGTAGTACTTAGACCTTCAGTAACAAACACTATCATCATACTTGAAGGATTATACAGCTTGACCTTACCTTTGATTGTCGATACACCCTTGCTCTTTTCAAAGAAGGGGATATTTCTTGTAAGACCAGTCTCTTATCTGGCACTATCCTGGTATTGGCATTTTTTTCGATTTATTTTCAAACCCAATTACTGTGGCCTCTCATCCTCGTCGTGTCTTACGTCTACTTACTGTTATAGGATAGGAAAGCGAGGGGTCATCAAAACCTACGTCATCTACCATTTTTTTTTTTTTAAATCAGTCAACTGAATTATATTTCTGTTGGTTGATGTGATTATTCCCAGGATGACCTGGGTTTTGAGAGCGATCCAGCGACACTGGGCGCCGACTTGTGGAAGGCGCCGACACTTATTTGGTGGTACCTCCACTTAGTCATAACTGACTATGGGAATACGTCACGGAGGTGATGGCCCTCAGCTGATTTTTTCCCGGTGTTTCTTTCGGCATGTTCTTTTCTCTTCTGCTGTTGTGAGAGCTTCGTTTTGCACAATCTGAGGTGGCGTCGTGAGGAGCATCGTCACTTGGTTCAATCGGCAGCTACATCCTCCCAGGTTGCTGGATTTATATCCAGTGCTTTCATATCTCTCTTGCACACTATCTTTGAACCTCAATTGCGGTCAGCCGACTGTTCTTTTGCCATCTGCCAGTTGTCTGTAGAATATATCTTTTGGGAAGCGATCACCTTCCATGAGGCGGACATGGCCAAACCAACGTAGTCTTCACTGTCTAAGCAGTGTATACATGCTTTGAAGACCATCACGTGAAAGCACCTCGGCATTTGTCACTTTGTCCTTCCACGAAATACCGAAAATGCGGCGTTTATCTTATTCAATGTGGATGTGACATGTATTTACAAACTAAATAAAAACATTAATGTTTTTTTTTTAAAACGAAGATGAAACATACAATTTCAAAGTAAAACTTTATTTGCGAATATAAAACTGATTGTTGTCCTATATGTTTATATCGTTCCCTTTTCAACCACAGAGCACTGAGTGCCCATCTGAAGTTCAGTATGAATAAAGATAAAATTAACTGCAATAAAAATGTTAAAACATAAATTTGTTTTTTGTAAAATGCTACAGTACACACCCCGTGAGGAAATTATTCTGTGACCCAACGTAATGGCACGAACATGAGCCTCTTAACTTAAGAGTGCATGGGTGCCGCACGGAAGGTCCTGGGTTCGATTCCCCGGTAAGCCATTCACGTCTGTTGTTTTTCTGTTGTCTAGTTTTCTACTTCTTTATTTATTCACGAGTGCCTGAAAACATACCTTTATGTGTGTGTAATATTTATTTACATACAGTACTGCGTTCAACTGAGCGTTCGACTGAGCGTCCGTTTGACAGAGTGGTTAGAACGCTGGATTCCCGCGGCAAAAGTGCCCTGTTCGATTCACGGTATGGACACGCTACAGTCTACCCAGCTTTAAATGGGTACCTGACTTTTCTCTAGAGTTAGGTAAGGAAAAGGCAGCTAGGAAGGGAACTAGTCATCCTACCTCTTGATGCTGGGCATAGTGTAGTGAAGTCTCTAACATTACACTCCCCTATGGTAGTATCAATTGGTACAGACAGATACCTTCACATACCTAGGAAGCATAGTAACACCAGACGGTGGGGCAGGCAAAGACATCAACATCAGAATGAATAAGGCAAGAACAGCCTTCTTTAGCCTAAACAACATCTGGAAGTCCTCCCAATACAGCACAAGCACAAAATTAAGATTATACCAGAGCTGCGTGCTTTCTGTGCTTCTCTATGGTGCGGAATGCTGGAGAGTCACAGAGAAGGAAATGTCAAAATTGTCCTCTTTTCACACAACATGCCTAAGAAAAATTCACCGCATCTTTTGGCCGAATACCATCACCAACCAAGATCTGCTTACTCGTAGCAAGCAAGAGGACATGCACACCATCATAGCTGGCAGACGCTGGAGCTGGGTTGGTCATGTCCTCAGAAGAGACCCCGATGCCATCACAAGAACAGCTATGCTTTGGACCCCGGAAGGAAAGCGAAAGAGAGGCCGACCAAAAACAACTTGGCGGAGGACCGTGGAGGCTGAGATGCAAAGAATGAACCAGAGTTGGGGCACTGTACGAAGGATGGCCACCGACCGTGCAAAGTGGAATCAATTTGTTGTTGCCCTACAAGACGCCACTAGGCGTGATGGCCACTGACTGCTTTGACGGTCGGTGGTTAAGGATCGAAGAAGAAGAAGACTCGGTGCTTCAGAGATTGTCTGATGTTGTCCTCCCAGCGGACTCTGTGTCGTCCTGGAGGTCTGGAACCTTGGCTCTTAGTTTAACTAATTAGTCGTGGTAGTCGATCTTTTCCCATTTTGCAGACATGACAAAACCATCATAATTGTGACTGTTCCACTCAGGTCTGCAGGGGCTGGGTTTTGAGGGCATGATGTATCGTCTGGATACTGACCATGTCTCTTCTTGTTAACTTCAACCATCCATAAAGTCATAATCTCCGCACGCAGTATTTATTACGTTCCTTCCTTCCCGAATATTCCTTTATTCCCCTTTACTTAAAACTTTCCCGCTATAAACAAAACATTCAACAAATCCCCCACCCCCTTTTTTTCTATAGTCCATGTTGAAAGTATGAGGTCTTTCTTGTAGCTACATAAAACTTACTGAGATTTAAACCTATGTAATAAACGAAACAATATTTTATTTTTCGTCTGAAGACAAAATCTCTGCCGTCTAAGGCAGTATTACCCGCAAAATTAATATTTTTATTTCAGCTAGTGCGCGGCTCATGCACGCTAGGGGGCGTTGTCTTGTCTACGGAACTTTGGAATTCTGGGTACAAGACCTCGTTCCGTTGGCGCCATCAAACGGCCTAGGTTTGATAAGCTCGGCGCGGCAAGTCATGTTTTCCCAAAACTGAGGAAAATTTAACTAATTTTACTTGATTTTTCTCTAATCTTCACACTAATCAAATCTCCTGGTTACCTTTTCTATCCAGCAGGGGCTTGTGATAAAAACACCCCAGGGAGGCGGTCTGGTTCATTTGATGACCTATTTATGCTCGTAGTGTTTTTTTTTTGGGATTCATTCACTAATTTTTTCTCCCTCCACCCAAGTTATTCTGCTGTTAATGCGGAAATTATAGTTTCTTATAGCTTTTTAAAATAATTTAAATATGTTTTCTTAAAGATTGTAAAACTAAAAAGAAAATTAAGAGATTGTTGCGTGTAATATTGTGAATGTAGGTAATATGACCAAGTTTACTGTAGGGTATGACTTTCTTCAACGATCAATAAACACTTGCAACAATAACGAGTTGAGCGAGTGCAGATCAATACGGTAGACATCTCACAAGGTTTATTTACGATCCATACAAAAGAGCAGCTCCACATCAATAGAATGATTCATAATTTTACACTGTCCATCGGGCCAACTACACTCGGCCATCAAAGATCATGAAGTAACGGATAAACTGTGCCGTCTGTAAAGTCTGTCCGCGAATTAATTATTACGAACACCATCGTCAATTATTAGGCTATAAGCAATAGGATACTTTCCTGTAGGTACATACATTAACAGCATACTGGCACTCATTCAATGGACTATCTTCTATAAATGTAGACACATTAGCGGACATGAAACACATCGGCCAGAGCTCACACAAACGCAGCGATTCCGGCTGAAGACACTGCCAAAAGTCAACCGTCGTTCCTCTGCACGCGCGTCTACGTAATTATTTTATTTGACGTCATTTTAATCTAGCGACGTTCTCGTTGAGCACCGCGATAGTTCAATATCATGAACACATTACGGTGCGCAAAAAGAGGCGCAACAGAGACTTACGAGCAAAAATTTTACTGCGGTGTAAAATAGAACACGCGACTTGTTGATGAAGAAAAGGGAAAGTACATGCCCACTTAAAAGCGTTTAATAATGGATAAGATTAACCTTGACTTTTTAAACAGTAGTGGTTGAAGATTCATTTCCTATTTGGGGAAGCAGAGCGTCCATGCCACTAAAGTAAGGATGCATATTACCAGCTCAGCAGGTGAACAAGTGGTAATCTTCAGACTTCGCACAGGCCAAAGCAGACTAAGATACCAACTATTCAACAACCTGAAGATAAGAACTATTGATGAGTGTAACTGTCGTACCAATAAAATGATGGTTGAGTATCTACTTCAAAGGTGCCCAACATAAGAGGAACAGAGACAGAGCATATGGCCATCACCAGCACCATTCCTGGACTAATTCTACGGAGATATCAACATCCTCAAGTTGACTACTGCTTCCTTTGAACATATTCAAATCGACTCTATTAGGCCTTTATATCCCTCCCCCTGAATTTTATTTTTGTTTGGTTTTATTTTGTTTTATCTCGTTTTTGTTTGTTTGGTTTTTATTTTATTTTTTGTAACTTACAAGAAAAATTGGTTATTTTGACGTCATATTTACAATGATTTGACAGATGTGATGTCACTTTCCTATATCGACAGTTATTCATCTTATTTGGAATTGGAAATTGTAAATATCCTAATTATAACCCATCAGAGGTTGAACGGGGGGTATCTTTCATCATTAAAATAATTATAAAATTAAAAAGTCTTAGAGTGAACGCAGAAGAGGATGAAAACTGCCTATTTGTAAATTGTTGGGACCGAAGACGCAGCTAAAGAGATAAATGCAGTCAGCGACCCATAGCTTGACTGCTTGCGTCAAGGTCAGCGAACCAGAGCTGACCAAGACCCTTCTCCACCTCCAAGTGGTGGTCCTGGAAACAGGCTGCATCACTGCAGTCTGACCGAGAGAGTAGGGATCGAAGAGGTAAGGCAAATCCGGTCCCAAAAATGCCATGCTGAAAACGGATGTGTCGGTCTGAAAGGCGCAAATATCGCAGCTTTGCTGTAAACGGCGACACAACGTAACCAACGTCCTTTTCATGACGAACGCAGAAGAAGAAGAATAAATAAAGTGTTATTTCTTTACTCGTAATTTATATGAAATAATCATCACAATAAAGACAATTACGAGGTACTTGTCATTGTATTATATAAAATACTATATCACATTAACATTACTGCTCAGCTTGAGATTCGTTAGTTCAACACATGATGTCATAGCCAGCAAAAATCGTTGCTGTTTCTTGTACCTTCAGTGTTTTTGGCAATTTTAGATTTTGTTTCGTTATCTTTCAGTGAATTAAAATAATTTTAAAAAAACCTATTTGTCAAATGGCAGTTGTTGCGCATTGTTTTGACATTTGTTTCGTAAATATCCAGTGGATACAATTAAGCATATAAAAAATTAAAAACAAGAAGTGGTTTTTGAATCACCGGGTAGAATTGTTATACAACAAGGTTGAACTTGAAGAACAAATAAATTTGTGGTGTCTAGTTGGCAGGGAGAATAGTGTGATTCGCTTTCGTAGCTAGGCGGTGGGGCCGTTCGAAAGGTCCTGGGTTCGAATCCCTGGTAAGCCACTTACTTCTGTTGTTTTTTGTTGTTGTTTAGTTCTCTACTTCTTTATATCTCACAAGTGCCTGAAACATACATTTATGTGTGGAATATTTATTTGAACTTGAAGAAACACCACTAAAAGACGTAGAGTCTACTTGAAGAAACACCACTAAAAGATGTAGAGTCTACTTGAAGAAACACCACTAAAAGATGTAGAGACTACTTGAAGAAACACCACTAACAGATGTAGAGACTACTTGAAGAAACACCACTAAAAGATGTAGAGACTACTTGAAGAAACACCACTAAAATATGTAGACATATCTTGGCAGTAATAAGACAAAGTTGGAGGGACAGACAATGATATCAAAATAAGAATTTAAAAAAAAACAAGAGGAGCTTTCATTGTATTGGGAAACATATGGAGAACAAGAGAAATCAAGTCCAACACGAAAATAAGAATCTTCAACTCAAATGTCAAGTCAGTCTTATTGTATGGCTCTGAGACATGGAGAACAACAAAAACAACAACCAAAAAGCTACAGACTTTTATAAACGGGTGCTTGAGTGGAATAAAAGGATTGAAATGGTATGACAAAGTCACAAAGGTGGAACTGATGACAAGAACCAGACAAGTGCCTGTGGAAAAAGAGAAGAAGACGCTGGCGATGGATAGGACACACGTTGAGGAAACCTGTTGATAGCATTACAAGGCAGTCCTTGTTCTGAAATCCACAGGGAAAGAGAGGCAGAGGTAGACCAAAAAACACATGGAGAAGAGAACTGGATACAGAAGTAAAAATGATGAGGAAAACATGGAAAGAACTTGAGCGGATGGCACAGGACAGGAAGACTTGGCATGTGTTTGTTGAAGGCCTATGCTCCTTGGGGAGCTAAAGAGTATTGAGCTAACGAGTATTGAGCTAAAGAGTATTGAGCTAACGAGTATTGAGCTAAAGAGTATTGATGTAGAATTAGTCAAAACATAGAACGATATTGATTCATGATCCGCAGCCAAGGCCACCTGAAGGGGAGAACGCTGGTCACTTAACCCATTGCTGCCGTATTGCCAACAAAAGCAAAATTTACATTCTCTAAAACAATTTTTCTTTGCACTGATTTACATTCATTAACCCCTTGGCTCCCACACAGGTCCTACTGCCGTTACCATCAGCTCAGGATCTTTCCACGTTTTTCTCAACATTTTCTTTTCTATCTCACGTTCACGACAAATATGGGAAACCAAAAACCAGGGATCCAGACCTCCAGGATGACCTAGATTTCCCTGGGAGGACATCATTATGTAATCTGTGAAGGGCCGAGGACTAGACTAGAACCTGACCAGGAGGAAGACAGCCGATAGGATAGCATGGCTCTCTCTCTCTCTCTCTCTCTCTGGCAAGCATCTACACCCCAGATTAGAAGAGGAACGACTAAGTGAGTAAGTCTACCGTTCTCAACAACTTTTTTCGAGTTCATGTACCAGGAAGTGAAAGACACTAAATTGTTGACACCAGTATAAAGAGTCAGTCCACGAGTTGACTGTTACAACCTCTCTGTGGTTCAGTGCAATCTGGTGGTGACAGCTTTGTGTCCCAACGTTTGTCTTGGTGACACACAGGCATAATTGTTTGAGTTCAATTCTTTCATCAAGATGTTGACTGACTTAATTCATTAATTCATAACCCTGCAGCTTAGGGGACAGTGTCGCTAATAGGTATGGTGTCTACCTCGAATTCTAAAGGTACCGGGTTCGTTTCCCAGTAGAGTGAATATAATTTATGGAAAGTATTTTTTTCAGAACCAGTAGTCCTAATGATGTTATATTCCCTCTGGTCTCCTGGGTAGTGAGATCGGATACCTAGCCTTCTTGGATAAGAGCGGAAAAATAGGAGGTCCCGTGTACAAGTTGCGCACGTTAAAAATCCCACGGCAGATGGAAATTGTAAAGAGTAGGCCGCTGTACTGGCAAAATTTAAAAATTAGAAACCCCACCCACCACAAAAATATTTATAGAATGTGTGATTATCGCCAGTGATACGGAGTTCGTGCTCCTTGTGTGATCTAAGGGAGGAGATCGGATCACTGATGGCGTTGTTCGTGTGCAATGAAGATAGTCCTTAAAGCCAAACCTACACTACGGCTTCCTAAGGAGCATAGGCCTTCAACAAACTTGGCACGCTCAGAAATAATCCTCCTGTCTCATAATACTGTCCGATGGCACCCATTTCCTGGCGAACCGTCCCCTTCGCTCCTCTCTTAGTACGCCACTGGATATAGCTGCCAACATAACTAATTATTAAAAGCTTAAGATTAAAAGCTTTTCTATATCGTCTCTCAATATGTGTCTTAAATTCATATGAAATATTTTTAAAAATCATCTCACCTTGACCAGTAAGCAACTACTTGTGTGATATAAGTGATGAGATCGGAGCACTGATGGCGTTGTTCGTGTGCGGTGAAAATGGTCCTCTAAATCCAAACCAATTCAAGCAACTACCGGCTTGAGGAACGTACTCATTTTATTTCCATTAATTTCATCCTTATTTTCATTTTTGCTCGTAATGGAACAAGGGGCAACCACCGCAGTTGGTCCGCATTGCAGGAAGTCTGCATACTCTTGTACCGATGGTTTCTCAAGCAATTCGTTTAACAAGATAAGGTTGCTAGCACTACCTCATATTAGTTGCCTTGTACAATACGCCTGACGAGAGAAGACGTCAAGTTCTTTATGTTTTTGTTGCCCAGTAGAGATCCCCTAGTGCTGATGATCATCACCAGAACTGTCATGGTATGAACTAAAGAAGGAAAGCGTGAGGTTGGCCGAATGCTGCCTGGTGGAGAACTGTGGAGGGAAATTCAATGCATGAATCAGAGTTTGGGCATCACACGAAGGATGGCTGCCGACCTGAACACAGTGAAGACAGGCTGTTGCTGCCCTACAAGACGCTAACGGGCGTGATGGTCACTGATTGCTTCGTCAGTTATCGGTCACAGACGAAAGTAGAAGAAGAAGAAGGAACAGGAGGAGGAGAAGAAGAAGAAGAAGAAAAATAAGAAGAACAAGAAGAGACACCAGGGAATGCACGGGTCTTGAACTAATGTACTGCAGTCAACAAAATCTTTCAAATATATAAATCAAGTCATAGTATTAATACTTTCATTCACCAAGAGTTAACGCTCACCGATAATGGATTAAAAACAAGACAAGACTTTCATGGAAATATAGAACATTTCTCATTTCAGACAAAGGCTGGATAGTTCTAGTCGCGCTGCACCATGTGTCCGTTGCTGCGAATCTTTGAAGACGACCAGTAATATGAGGGTGTGTATGGGACTGGCAAACTTAGCATGCAAAACAAATTGTCACAGAAACCCACTGCAAGAACATGTGAATGCTTGGTTGCTCCATTTTTTTCCTACAAGGCGCAAAAGTCAATGATGATTATGATAAGTAAGCGCTGGAAGTCGTACAATGAAATATTGTTCACAATGCTGCCCTTGAAATCATTCACGTATTCCCCTTGTCTCCCCTTAAACCGCTTTGAATTCCCTTTATCTTAGCGCGAGAGAGCACTAGTTATTATTAAACATAACAACGATCTACAAGTGACAAGTTTGAAGAGCTTCTCAAACGGTTTAATCGAACTGAGCTCCTGTTACGTTATAGTTTTTTAAATTAACCGACCAAACTGTATGAGCTACTCAAAAGAGTTGTGATACAGTGGATCTCACATCGTTGTAACATTTCTGGCATTTAAGAGGTTGACAGATTGGCAAAGGAAGATGGAAAGCTATCCCAGGCTGACATTATACTAATAATGATAATAATGATAATTGCCCTTTCAGTCATGACTGACAAATGGGAAAGCGCCCCTGAGGTTACAGTCCTCAGCTGCGTTTTTCATGGAGTACCTTTCGACGTTTACTTTTCCCTTCTGCTTCTTGTGAGAGCTTCTTTTCTCCCAATCTGAAGTGGCGTCGTAGACATCATCGCCACTTGGTGCGGTTGGCAGCTTCATCTTCCCATGTTGTTAGTTTGGTTTAGTTTGGTTTTAAGGACTATCTTCATTGCACACGGACTACTCCATCAATGCTCCGATCTCCTCCCTTAGACCTCTCAAGGAGGATCTCAGCACAGTGCACGAACTCCGCAGCACCGGCGAGAATCCCAATGTGTGTATATAGGAATCACTTACTTACTTACTTGGTCGTTCCCCTTCTACCGTGAGGTGTAGAGGGAATCACACATTCTAAAAATATTTTTGCCGTGGGTAGGTTTCTAATTTTTAAATTTTGCCAGGGCAGCGGCCGGATAGGCCTACTCTTTACGATTTCCAACTGCCGTGGGATTTTTAACGTGCGCAACTTGCACACGGGACCTCCTGTTTTTTTTCCCGCCCTTATCCGGGAAGGTTAGGCATCCGATCTCACTACTCAAGAGACCGGGGGGGGGGGGGGGGGGGGGTGGGGGGGAGTATGACATCATTAGGACCACTGGTTCTGAAAAAAAATTTCCATAAATTATATTCCCACAACTGGGAATGAAACCCGGTACCTCTAGAACTCGATGCGGACGCAATACCTCCTAGCCACTCCGACCCCCAAACCCCATATTGTTGGATTTATATTCAGTGCTTTCTTGTCGCTGTTGCACACATCTGTGAACCTCAGCTGCAGTCGCCCAACTGTTCTTTTGCCATCTGCCAGTTGTCCGTAAGAAGAAATCTTTCGCGATGAGACCATCTTCCATGCGGCGGGCATGGCCAAGCCAGCGTAGTCTGCGCTGTCTAAGTAGTGTATAAATACTTTGAAGACCAGCACATGACAGTCTATCCACGAAATACCAAGGATGTGGCGTAGACACCGTAGATGGAAGGTTTTGAGCCTTCTTTCTTGCTTAGCATCGGTTGTCCATGTCTGGCTGTCATACAGAAGTGTACTGGTGACGCAGACGTTATGCAGGGTGTTTCAAAAAGAATATCGGTATTTTGAAGGTGTATAGTTTTGGTAATTACTTACTTACTTAGTCGTTCCTCTTCTATCATGAGGTGTAGAGGTTTGGAAGAGAGAGCGCCAGACCATCCTATCGGCTGTCTTCCTCCTGGCCTGGTTCCATTCTAGTCCTCGGTCCTTCAAAGATTGTCTAATGTTGTCCTCCCAGCGGACTCTGGGTCCTCCTGGGGGTCTGGATCCCTGGCTCTTAGTTTCCCATGCTTGTCGTGGTAGCCGATCTTCTCCCATTCTGCAGACATGGCCAAACTATCTTAGTTGGGATTGTTCTACTTGGGTCTGCAGGGGGTGGGATTTAAGGCCTTGACGTATCGTCTGGTTGCGTACCATGTCTCTTCTTGTTACTTCAACCACCTTCCTCAGATACTTGTTTTGGTAATTGCAAACTTAAAAATGTTTGGTTTGCACCAAACGATAGGTAAACTGTCCGAGTTTAGACAGTTACCCGATTTAAAAAAATGTTTTTTATTTCAGCCGCTAGACGGCGCAAAGAATGAAAATGGAAAGAATAACAAGGGATCAGTTGGAGTGAGTGTGGAGAGAATTGGACTTCCGTTTAGATGTGTGCTGTTGTCGCATAGAGATTTATGATCAATAAATTTTCTATATTCTTTTCTTTTCTACCCGTGTCCTCTACTTTATTATCGCTCTTTTATCCTTTTCCTGTTTTTCGCATTCATTCGTTTGCGACAAAATATAATTTTCCCATTCTGACTTTGCCGTTTCTTTTCTCATACCATTAATGCATTTTATTGCGTAATATGTCAGTCCCGGGATGTGAACGAAATAGTGTGAGAATTCGTCTCGACAGACATAGAGAGCAGACATTTGTCTACATTCTCACCTGACACGAGTTTTTCTTCGGCTAGTTTCTCGGCGTGAGGTGTGGAACGGCGCCATCTGAAATGCTCAGAAATGAGACATGTCGTAGTAGGTGTAAAGACGCGTTTTGGCAGTTATGGCCAGCGTCTAAGTTAAGGTGAAGTGTTAAGACGGGAAGGGGGAGAGACCGGCGCTATTTCGAATTTTCGAAATAACGTGGGATCCTTTGTCTGGTTTTCAGATATCTTACCCGGAGTTTAAACTTGACTTCATTCAGTTCTCCAATTTGTAGTAGACAGGTTGCTTTGTGCAAAGAGAATAAGCTGTATAGCGTGTTTCTCACTTTGTTTCGGAAATTTTGCCGAGCTTCTAGACTACCAATAAATATAAGCGTATAATTCTAAGTTTGTGTGATCGCCTGTAGTTCTGTCTGGAGGTAAATATATTATATATCTAGTTGTGTTGGGTGATTCAGTGATAACCGCTTATTTCATTTTACTAGTTAGATTTCTGTGCAGATGAAATTAATTTATAAGTCTGTTATATTCTCTAACTGACGTGTTTTAGTGGATAGCAAAATAAATTATAATTTCTAGCTTAATCTCATGCAGCTATAAATAAATTTTATTAAATTGCTAGTCATCGGTCGAGAATATTTTAAACTAACTTATATCTGCACTGATTCATCATTGAGTATTGACGAAATACGTATGTATTTCTAATTCATGATCACTGATTTTATGAATATAACTTATTTCATGGGAGTTTTAAACGATAAGTCAAGCTCTCCGCTTGCAGCTTATAATGTAAGTTATAACCGAGTGAATAGTTTGTATAAGTATTTTATATGTTGTTTTCTCTTTATTCAGTGAAACTTGGGTAACCCAAACTCTACCAGCGTTTTAGTACTGAGAAATATCTGTGAAGAACAAAAACATTTTTTTTCTTAAAGACTTGAGTGTATAAAGTAAAACCTGTCTGGCATTGCGTTGGCATCCAGAACGACAGAGTACCCATTACATGAACTTTAAGATTAAGTGAAGTAACGAGCTTATCGAGCCAGACTTAATTCTTCCTGAGAAAAACCTCAAGTACATTTCAGCCCTTGTGGCAAGTAAAATATTACAATCAATAACCTTTCCGACATTTTGGACTATTGTGGTAGGACCAAGAATTTTACCTTTGATTGAAGTTACAAACCTGCAATTTTTCCTAAGTATTGGAAACCTCTTGATTCTGACACTGTGAGCCCGCTTAAAACTAATTCTTACCTCGTGATTCAAGTGACACTAACCTTAGTCTGAAAAATATTCGCATGAAGAGGACGCTCCCCGGAACATTTGATGAACCCAAAAATCTGCAGAGCTGGGATCCACTTCATCACAAGAAAAACAGATTAAAGTGTGTGGGTGTCCTAAAGTTTGCGCCAGACGGCGAACAACAGCACGATTGTAGGCAAGAATGTATGTCAGGGGCCCTGATGAATGAACAGAGAGAAAGCAGGAATGAGTGAATCTTTTTCTGGTATACCAAATTTCACCCACTTTGTAATTTCTTTATGCAAGTTTTTTTGTTGCTAACAATATTTTCCTTAGGATAGATCAGAGTATCAAAGTCTGTTCATACCTTTAAAGGGAAATCTTAGACTATAGCATATGTATCCGTGACTCTTTGGGGCTATCACTTTTCTTCTAACAGGACTGTGGGCTATACATCGAGGGAAAAGATCATACCAATGGGTCATTCATTCTTGTAGCAATTCATTGACTTTATGACTATTTGTATATGCTTGATGTAATTTTATGTGTTGTGATGGAATTTTCTTCTGATAATTAAAATTCAATTAAACTTGATCAGTGTGTCGGTCAGCTCGTTCCAAAATATCTATATTTCCATTGTCATAGTTTTCATGTGTGTGCGTCTATTGTCGTCGCTTATGTGTGTGTGTGGATGTGAGGGATATATATATTAATATATATTATACTAGACTGTCGGACTAATCTAAATCTGTTGTAGATGATAGGCTGACTGAGAGAAATTTCTCGAGCGTCAGAGACAGACTCTAATATTACCTCCATCTCACTCATGAAATCTATTTCTATTTTATCATCTCCCACTTAGATATCACCTGTTTCTATTGCTATTCAGAAGGGACCAAACCTAAGTCTTAATTCACCTATCGCAAATCTACGACAGCTGTGTAACACGAGGGGCACACATTGAGGGATTGTAATGTAAGAGATTAAACTTTGACAGTTTTACTTTCTTTTGGTGCAAACTGTATATTTTTAAGTGTTCAAGAACCAAAGTTATATGCATCTAAAATCCCGATATTCTTTTTGAAACACCCTGTATATCGCAGCTTTGGTCTTCATTGTGGGTTTGGAGTGTCCCCAAACACGTGTTGTGAGTCAGCAAAGGCGGCTGCAGCTTTGTCAATTTCTGTGTCCAGCGAGAGTTTGTCCTACATGGTAGACCCCAGGTATGTGAAGTAGTGCACCACTGCCAATTCATAGTTATCGATAGTGATAACTGGTGCAACATGTATATCAAGACCCCGCCCCGACATTAGCATAACTTATGAAGAGGCCAAGAAATGTATCAGGAGCAGATGTAGAAATAAGTTGGAAGTAGAGCGTTGACGCCTTCAGAAAATGATGCTTATTACCAGATCAACAGAAATGAACAAATGGTATTCATCCAACTCCACACAGGCAACAGCAGATTGAGACAGCCTCTACTCAACAAGCTAAAGTTAGGAACTGCTGATGAGAGTAACTGTGGTACCGAAACAATTATCGCTGAACACCTGCTGCAAAAGATGCCCAACATATGAGAAACAGAGAAAGCATATATGGCCGTCACTGGTACCAATTCTGGACAAAATCTGTGGAGATACCAACAACTTCAGAGTGCTCATGACTTTCTTTAAATTTATTCAAGCTAATGTCTGACAGTGTACGAAGAAGAAGAAGATTAAATAGGAGGAGGAGATGACGAAGAAGAAGGAGAAGAAGAAGAAGAAGAAGAAGAAGAAGAAGAAGAAGAAGAAGAAGAAGAAGAAGAAGAAGAAGAAGAAGAAGAAGAAGAAGAAGAAGAAGAAGAAGAAGAAGAAGAAGAAGAAGAGGAAGCAGAAGAAGAAGAAGAACAACAACAACAACAAGAAGAAGAAGAAGGAGAAGAACAAGGTTGAGGAGAAGACGAGGTAACGCAGAAGGCAGAAAAGAAGCAAATGAAGACGAAGAAGAAATATATAAACTATTATTCTGTCTATTCAGTCCTGTATATTCTTCCTGTGACCTGTGCACATCCACACGTAGGAAACCATGCATCAATAGTAATCCAAAAACATTCAAACAGACAGTTCATCTGACGAAGGGTGAACCACGAAACGTCCCGCGCTACTTGGGCAGCTTCCATTTATTAAAATAACATTCCATTTTTTTTTAAATTACAGTTTACTTCCAAAAACAGCCCGTGCGTATTAATTTAAAGTTAATGTAAAGGCGCAAAATATAAAAAAAAGGAGATGTAGTCCGTAGCAAATACTGCCGCAGGATAGAGAAGTTGGAAATCATAAAGACTAGGCCATGTGGCCGCTGCCCTGGCAAAATTAAAAAATTAGGAAACTTACCCACCACAAATATATTTAAAGTGTGTGTTCTATCCATCGCCAGCGTCTTCTTCTCATCTCTTATTCCACTGGCACTTGTCTGGTTCTTGTCATCAGTTGCACATTAGCGATCTTGTCACACCATTTCAATAGTTATAGTCTACTGTAACAGTGAGGTTGAGGTCAATATAAAAATGGAGATCGAGTAGGAAAATCTGATTTAGAAAATGTGCGTACATTGGTAACGCAGTATTCTTCTTCTTTGATCTATAGCCGCTA
Organism: Oreohelix idahoensis; assembly: GCA_024509875.1. Lineage (NCBI taxonomy): Eukaryota > Metazoa > Mollusca > Gastropoda > Stylommatophora > Oreohelicidae > Oreohelix > Oreohelix idahoensis. The sequence goes on along the minus strand of JAMPIV010006392.1, from coordinate 26,218 downwards.
ACCGTCAAAGCAGTCAGTGGCTATCACGCCTGGTGGCGTCTTGTAGGGCAGCAACAAATTGATTCCACTTTGCTTGGTCGGCGGCCATCCTTCGTACAGTGCCCCAACTCTGGTTCATTCTTTGCATCTCGGCTTACACAGTTCTCCGCCAGGTTGTTTTTGGTCGGCCTCTCTTTCGCTTTCCCTCGGGGGTCCATAGCATAGCTGTTCTTGTGGTGGTATCAGGGTCCCTTCTGAGGACGTGGCCAACCCAACTCCAGCGTCTGCCAGTTATGATAGTTTGCATGTCCCCCTGGTTACTCCGAATAAGTAGTTCTTGGTTGCTAATGATATTTGGCCAAAAGATTCGGAAAAATTTCCTTAGGCAGATTGTCTGGAAGGGGGACAGTTTCGACATTTTCTTCTCTGTTACTCTCCAGCATTCCGCACCATAGAGAAGCAAAGAAAGTATACAGCTCTCATATAGTCTTAATTTGGTGTTTGTGCTGTACTGGGAAGACTTCTAAATGTTGTTGAGAATAGCAAAGGCAATTCTCGCTTTATTCATTCTGTTGTTAATGTCCTTGCTTGTTCCGCCGTCAGGTGTTACTATTCATCCTATGTAAATAAATGTGTCTGTCTGTTCTAACTTCTGGTTCCATACTGATATTGACTCAGCATTGCCCACATTTAGTGTCATGACCTCTTGTAACAGCGCTACCTCTTCTCAATGTTACTAGGTGGCGATCTATTTAACTAGGTGACTGATGGCAGGCTTAGCTATATCATCATCAAGATGTTATTCTTTTTGCTGGTATATCTTCCAAGTAAGTTAATATCTTATGGACTGGCCATCACAGCCAGAGATGACAATTCCTGGATGAGATATGGTCCGTCTTATTTCCAACCCTTGGCTTGTTCTATCCCTTCGTAGTTGTTGTTACTCAGTGACTAACTTCGTATAGTGGTTTTCTTTCTCAATGCTAACACCTTGTTTACACTTCCACTCAACAACCTTTACAGACTAAGCCCGACTTATATGGTGTCCATCAAAAACTGATTTATTTACATATCATAAATTCCATTTACAATAGGAGGCATATGGTACAATTCTCCATTACTATCATTTCATATTGTCCCCGGTATACTGCTATCACATGTGTATACATATGATTCTCTTCTTACAAACAATTTCATGTATAGTCCACAAAAATTATTCCTCCAGTGCTTCATATCCTCTCAGGTCTCTTCCAAGCGCCTCTTTAACTTATTGTGTGCTTATTCCCTCCTGACTAACTCTGTCGGGTGTATCTCAATTAATCTTAGTACAATCAGTTCATAATTCATACAAGCAAATCAATAATTAGATGCATCTATAACAGCCTCCATATACTTACACCTGAGAGAGAGCGCATGAGTTATCGTTCAAATGTCATTACTCTTCAGTTTCTTACTCGTCATACTTATCATTGACGATGTCTCATAATTCATTTGTGCAAAAGCCCAATGTGGCTATCAGATTAATGTTCTTCTATGTCTCCTCTTAGACTCTTACTTAGTCAAAAAGTTATCCACTTTGTAGTTAATCTTGTACTTTCATCAGCATTTCTTCTCATCATGAGCTTGCTTAATTGTAGGCTTCATTACCCCTGTAGTATTTCATCTGGATTTCTGAAACATTTCTTCTACACAAAAAAATGAGGGAAGAGCATACTTACTGTGATCACACAGAATCCTCACAATAATCACAATCCCTACTATCACTCCTAAATGCTAGACTTATACTTTAATCACAGTTCTTTCTAATCTCCTGAATTGCTACCGCTATTCAACCTAGATCTATAAACCTATTTAGGAAAAACTTCTGTCATCCACAGAGTTTACACTTGAGAACCCGGCAGAAACACAATCTTGCCACATCGGTTCCTCAAACCTGGACTGCCAAAACACGACCGCTCAACAGCGCGCCGTAACTTGTTCTCCATCCTCTAATCATTGTCAACTAATCTCTCCCTTGTTTTCCATTTAAAACGATTGGTCCGCCTTATTTCCACTCACTGAAAAACATGCTCACGCTTATTTACCACGTAGGCGAACTTCAGTGAACTGTCTTCTGTTACAAGGTATTTTAAACTCCCCTCAGTCTTTCCCGTGCGTTTTTTCCTTCTCAGCTCAATAAACCTATAAGGGACTTAATTCTCCCTTGTCTCGCTTTGATAATTTACCTTAATCTTATATTCTCTTCTTTAAGGCTTACTACAAAAATCTTCTTATGGTAATTTTCTTAACCATAGCTGTGGACTCACCAAACCTGCTTAAGTCTAATTCAGCCTTGTTTTCACCAACCGTGATTTACAAAGTTTCCTCCCTTTTTCAAAAGTATCTCTATGCAACATTTTATCTCCTTTCAACTAAGGCAAACAGTCCACTATACGAAAAATATATATATAAAATATCACACACGTAGGTATCCCAATCTATTCATTTTTCCTAAACCATTTTTTTACACTCTTGATGTTCAGACCAACCTGCTGGCCATACTTATTCAATCTATCGGTTTTTTCTTGGATGTGTTGATGTGAATGCGCGAGTAGGCAATGTCGTCTGAATATTCTAGTGTAGAAAACGTTGTCTATCTAATTCCCTTGCACTGCCTTCTGTTGTCTGGCGCATCACCCGATCTACGGCAGTCAAAAATAATGTTGTTGATAAGGGGCATCCCTTTCGTACTCCTGTTTTCACTTCGAAAGTTAGATTACTCAATCCAACACTACATGTAACGTTAGAATAGAGGCTTTTTATGATGGAAACAATGCAGCTGGGAATTCCATAAGCCCTCAGTATATTCCATAGGCTGTCCCAGTGTATGCCGTCGAAAGCCTTTTCAAAATCAACAAAATTAATGTATAGCTGTTTCTGTCATTCTGAGCACTGCTCTATAATGTTCCAGAGGGTGAATATATGATCCGCACTATTAGGCTTTAGTAAATGGGAGATACAATTATAAGTTCTTGATTTTAGGACAAAGGAAGCTAAGTCGTTTATGGAGCGCCTTAAGAAATGGTCTGGGATTTGGCTAGTAGATTGTCAAGATGTCGGTGGTTACGGTTTTAGAAATTTGCATACGCTTTTAAAGGTAACTTAGAGAGAGTAGAATGCAGGGCTAATTGACTTAGTTAGCAAAGGGAGAGAAATTATTATTGCGTCCCTTTGGGATTTTAGTGAACTCGAGCGGTTTGAACGAAATAGGTTGCACGGGATTTTGTGGTAGCGGGTGAACGATTTTAATCGAGAAGCTTCGAAGAAATTGTAACGGGAAATCGAAGCATTTTGTTTAAATAGTCTGATTTTGAACGCGCTTAGCGTAGGTAGCAAACCTTTTGCTTTATTAAAGTTTTGAAGTGGTAAACACAGTTTATTCGGGAGAATAGACTACTGATGGTGGTTGGTTCTGTGTTCACAGAAAAGCTATTGAACTATTTGCTTAGCCATTAAGTCGTTTGGTACACCACTATTGTAGCTGATGGACACGTTTGCGTATTAATAATGACAAGAGAGACAGTGTCGCCAGTTCGAGGAAATGTGAGAGTTTACAAGACCCGCAGGTATGTGAAGAAATCAGCAGTGATAAACTGGTTAGTAGAAATGCAGAATCATTGACAGCTGCTAAACGTGACAAGTAGGGAAGAATAGACGTGGGCTGAAATTATTAACCCTGGCGGTTTAGGCCAGTCTTTTCGAGATACGCCACTACAGCACCTACTAACAGATTGAAGAGAGACAGAGTTAGAATAAGATATGTTCACTATTTTGATCATTGTTACAGAAATGAAGAGGTTCAAAGACAGAATATTTATCGACAGCAGTGGTGCTCCAGCCATGACAAACATAAGCATTTAGAGACAGCATTTGAATACAGATGAACAGCGACCTTAGACATAAAAGAGTGCAAGTGAGGGAGATCAAGTTTGTCGTATTCTCAACAAATGAATTGAAGCTGTAAATAAACGTTCTAAATTTTGTAGTCATCGCTTTCCGAGTGAAGTCATTCGTCGAGTTGAATCATCCCTCATCAGTGTTTGTGAGCTGTTGTCGCGTTGTGAATATAGAAAGTCATACCATCACCATCAACATAACCTGCCTGCTGAAGGGTGGTGAAACGAATTCCACTATACGAAAAATATATCTATAAAATATCACACACGTAGGTATGGTGCCTTGTGACTAGCCACATCTCTACTGGAGTATATGCCAATGGCCACACTACGTAAGTGCCCATTTATGAATGGCTGCAGCTTTTTGGTTGTTGTTTTTGTTGTTCTCCATAAATAGACATTCGATAAGTTTGTTCGACTTTTCTTGCACTTCATTTGAATGGTATTTCAGTTTGTCTCAATTAATCCTGCGCTTATTCGTGCTACATAATTGTCATCACTGTATCAGCTTCTAGAACTAATGCAGTGTGGACATCATTAATCAACTTCAGACATACGTTTAAAATACTAGCAAGCGCTCATCACCTATAGCTGTTCATACAGTTCTTCCATTATTAAATGTTTCATTCAATCTAAAACTTTAACAGCATGACGTCTATAATCAGAAAACATTGGACATTAGATTAAGTGCTATCTCAAGTCAGGAACTTTGAGCTGAATACTACCTTTATTAGAGTCATTAATGCGGAAGTCTGAAAGCGAATGGGGGAGAAGATGATGAGTGCGTTTACCATGCACGTTAACATCCAGTGTAATGTTTACACTTTCAGAACTACTCGACGAATGACCAGAAATGTCAACAAATCACGAAAACGTTACCACCTAAAAAAAGCGCCTTAATAAGAAACTTTATGCAGAGCGATACAATAGGAGGCAATCTGATCATCAAAAGTAGTCCCCCCGTCGATCGTGTTTCGGCCCTTAATCTCCTTTACACTCTAAGGGGGGCAGGCCCACTTGGGTCATGACTCCCAAGTGTCACCCTCATGTTGTCTTGTGCAGAGAACCGAACCCACTCCACTTTGCGTGCAGCTTTCAAATTCACTCCTATTTTTGCCACCTAACACAGCGCGTTCATAAAATGGTCATGGTACGCTCAGGGCCGGCTCTACCGACGGTGCAACACGTGCATTTGCACGGGGCGGCAAGCTTTGGGGGGCGGCAAAAAATCTTTTTACTTATTTTTACAATCCCGCCAAAATATTCCGACTGGGAGCCACGCTGGTGTAATGGTTACCACACTGCGCTAGCGATCAGGTGTTCAAGGTTCAAGCCCGGGCGCGGGCATTTGTAGGAGTGTCATCGACCGGGATTTTGACTGAATGACCTGAACGGCTCCTGAAATAAACCCTCTGTGGATGGTGTCACGGAAAGTTCGAAGGTTTCATATAGATTATTTTAAAATTCCTTACTTTTCTATTCCTTCACATTTTGTTTGTTTTCTCTATGAAATATTTGCACTTGCGGTCTGTTCTTTAGCTGTTTTTCAAGTCTTCACTAATATTTCTGCTATAGGATCCTAACGCTATCTTCTCCTACAAAGGCACTAATAGGTATTTCTTTAGGGACGTCAGTACAATTTATTCGCTTGGTCAAAACCACAGTGGTTCCCAGAGGATTATATTTCCGTGTTCAGTGCTCAACTGAAGACCGCCACGATAAATCTTCCGGCATGGCTGAACTAGAGACGGGAATTAACTTACTTGGCGTGGGAGTCAGGAATTTATTTTTTTATCGACCGTTCTATGTTGGCGACTCGAATGTTTCAGTTGTTTTCGAGTGTGCATTCAAGGAAGTTGATTTTCCTCAGTGTTAGTGTGCTATGTGTTACAGTGATAAATAAGTTTTTTAAACGTTTTATGGAAATTAGTACAGTGCTTCGGCCTCCATTCATTACTAAATAATACATTTTATTGTAGGGTTTATTTAAACAGTTTTAATATTCAAATAGATATAATGTCCGACAAAAGAAAAAAAACTATCAGGTGCCGAATATCGGAAACGGAAACTGGAAAAAGAACGCGATGTTCAAAAACATAGCGGGGCTTTACATAAATATCTAAAAACTGAAACAGCTCATGTAGGACTGAAGAAAATAAGGAAATGTACCGACACAAATGATTCTGAGTTCATGGCAAGTACTTCTAACTCGGATCCCAGTAACGTAGATATTACTAACAATGTCGAAAATGAGACTGATTTGACCGTTTCCAATTCCAGAGATTTAAGTGATGAACTTGAAAGGTACACTGATCCGGCAAGATGGAATCCTTCTTTAAGCGATACCGAAAGACTGGAAATCGTAAAAAAGGCCTGCCAGAGATACCAAAAAATGAGTTCGTTTTTCCACGCAGCTCTAATGGTCGGAAATTTTCACTAAATTTTTACTCTACGGAGCTAAGCAATGGAGAACATATTAATCGATCATGGTTAGTGTATTCAAAAGAAAAAGATTCTGTATTTTGTTTCTGCTGTAAGCTGTTTTCCTGTAATAAAATGTCACTAACTGTTGATGGCTATAATGATTGGGGTCATTTGTATGTGTATCTTAATGAACACAAAAAATCTAAAAACCACTTGGAGTCCCATACAAAGTGGATTGAATTATCGTCCAGGCTTAAATCAGAACAGACAATTGATTCAATGCAACAAAAGCTATTAAATTCAGACGTTCGACACTGGAGGAGCATAATAGAACGCCTAATTGCTATTGTCTAGTTCTTGAGCCAACAATTTCGTGGAACATCCGATAAATTATATGACCCTAACAATGGAAATTTTTTAAAGCTTGTTGAACTGATTGCCAGATTTGATAGTGCTATGTGTGAACATTGAATGAGAGTAGCTCGTGGATCGACCCAACATTACCTTGGGAAAAAACATTCAAATTGAATTTATTGCTCTTTTCTTTGGAACCATAAAAAAAAGAAATAATGTCTATGGTGGAGAAAGCTAAACATTAAAGCATAGTTGCAGACCGTACTCCCGATGTAAGTCACATTGAACAATTAACACTAATTGTAAGATTTGTTAATACGAATCCAGATGATATCAACATTCATGAGCATTTTCTTGGTTTCATTGCTGTAGAAGCCACTACAGGCTCAGCGTTAACCGAATGCATTCTAAGAAAATTGTCAGACATGGATATTCCAATCGCAAACATGCGTGGCCAGGGGAATGACAATGGGGATCAAATATGAAAGGAAAACATTCGGGAGTTCAACAATGTATTAGGGACTTGAACCCGAGAGCTTTTTATATCCCTTGCTATTCTCATTCTCTCAACTTGGTGGTCAATTATGTGGCGATGTCATCTAGAGAAGGGGTTTTATTTTTTGAAACGGTTCATGAATTGTATGTGTTTTTCTCAGCGTCAACACTGCGTTGGGGAATCCTTAAGAAACATTTTACAACTCTAACGCCCAAGCCACTAAGTACAACTCGCTGGGAATCTAGAATCGAGGCCATTCGTCCTTTAAAGTTAGTTGCTTATCCTTTACAGGACGTGGCAATCAACCCCAGCTTTTATTGGCTGTTTTGTGATTTTTCTAAGCAATTTTTACGTTCAGTAGTTTGCCATTGCTTTCTGAACGGTACAGTGCTTATACCATTGTTAAAAATCCACACAAAGCGATTTGCTACCAAACCGCCTGCAACAGGTTTCGAACCTGGTATATCTGGATTATGAAACTGCGTTCATATCCATTAGGCCACAGACGCCGACCATTGGTCCTTTAAGATATTATATTGATGAATTATATGATGCATTGATAGAAATTGCTGATGACGAGTAAGTAGACAAAATGGCGAGACATGAAGCTGAAACCCTTGTCCTAAAACTCAGACATTTTAAATCTGTATGTTGTCTGGTTATATGGCATTATGTTTTAAACGAAATTAATGTTGCTAGTACACTGTTGCAAAGCATAAAAATTGAATTGACTAGTACCATAACAACTTTGAGAAATGTTCTTTAAAGCCTTAAGAATCTCAGAAATGATGAATCATTTCAAAATTTTCTTGTTGATGCTACAACATTAGCTGAGAAAGTTGAAGCTGATCCTGATTTGATACCAACGTTTGAATGTAGTAGAGTGCGTCGGCAGAAAAAAAGCAACACAACTATGAAGCAAGAGATTAACCTTTTTTTGGATCCCGCAACTAAATTCAAAATTGAATTTTTCTTTTTTTATTATTGATGTTGCAACTAATTCTACTGAAGAAAGGTTCGAGCAATTGGAACATCACAGTTCACATTTTTCCTTTTTATATCACATCCCTAAATTGAAATCTGAGACGACAAATGAGCTCTTAAACAAATGTAAAATCCTAGAAGGCGTTTTAACACATCTAGAAAATAGAGACATTGATGCCATTGAGCTATGTGATGAACTGAAAGTAGTATCCAAATTAGTACCAGAAAATACACCGCCAATTGAAGTTCTTCGTTATATTATTGAAAATAACATTGCTCCTAATGTCGTTATAGCCTTTAAGAATATTACTAACTTTGCCTGTAACGGCAGCAAGTGGTGAGCGTAGTTTTTCAAAACTGCTGCTTATTAAAACTTATTTACGCTCAATAATGGCCGAAACTAGATTTGAAAGACTTGCCATCATTTCAATTGAACATGAAATCGGTCAAAAATTAAACTACGCAGACCTTATTTTTGCTTTTGCAAATATGAAAGCAAGAAAAGTGTCTTTTTAAGCAGTACATACTTCAAACAATATAAATTCA
>JAMPIV010006392.1:0-12500 GCA_024509875.1 Oreohelix idahoensis | reverse complement strand
TCTAAACACTTCCTAACGCACACTGTAATTAATCAATAGAAATACATATAATTATATATATATATATATATATATATATATATATATATATATATATATATATATATATATATATATATATATATATATTCTTTCTTACCCTCAGGCACATACAGTCGAGCTATTAATGGTTATTATGGTCTGCTCTCAGATACAGATGGCAAAGGCACTATTCGTTAACACTTTTACCGCTCGCTGTAGTTTTCAAAATATTATGGCCTCGATTTGCATTATGCATGGTCTTTTATACGTCACATCCGACGACAGAGAAAACAGTTGCCGAGATGTGCTTGAGTTTCCAAAAATGTATGCCTAATTTGTCTCGATGTGCAAATATGAAAAACTAAGATTTTATTTATCTTCCTTATTCCTGGAGCGATTTTCTTTATCTAAGGCTTAAAATATGCCCTGAATTAATCTTCATCCATCTAAATAAGTGACTTTATATTACAGGTTTTAGTTTTACTCTATGCGTAGCCTAAACAGCAAAATTCTTGACTTGCCTGATGTCTCGATGCATTTAACTCGAGATTTCTCCATTCCTACAGCATTTCCCGGGGAAATCTTTGCACAGACTTATAGATGAACATTCCAATTTGTGAATTCTAGACCTCTGCCGTGCTGTACTTTGCTCATAAGTCTGTAGTTAAATTTCATATCCAACGGGTTTGCACAGATTTGAGACTTTATGCTGAATGCCTAATCGTTATTTGTAAACACCCGAATAAAGACGGCGTTTCATTGGTTCGGCTAGGATATACTGTCATAAAGTATGGCGCGCTGTATGGTCAGAATTGCTCAGAATGACGTGTTGTGAATCCGACCACACGACATTTGGTTTTTTTAACGTGAGCAACTTGCACATGGGACCTCCAATTTTTTCGCCCTTATCCGAGAAGGCTAGGCATCCGATCTCACTACCTACGAGACCGGGGGGGGGGGGGGGAGGGGGGGGGGGCATCATTAGGACCATTGGTTCTGAAAAAAAATTTCCATAGATTATATTCCCTCAACTGGGAATCGAACCCGGTACCTGTAGAACTCGAGGCGAACGCTATACCTCTTAACCACTCCGATCCCCTTTTTGTAGAGATAAATACAGATAAGGACTATTGCACCGCAAGGTTTGTCGTACAAGTCGACTAAAATGAGGTTGTGCACGAGACTGACAACCTTATCTCGAAATATAATTGCTACAGACACCATCGCTGTAACAGCATGTGAATGATTGGTGCAGGCTTCCACGCAAGGGGCTCAGCAACAATGGTGGTTTCATGCTGGTTAAGGCACGAAAAGGAATATAATGATAATGGTGATAATGATGATGCTGCTGCTGATGATGATGATAATGAGGATGGTGCTCATGATGATAATGATGATGCTGTTGATGATTGTCCAGCAAGATTTAAAAAGTAAAGGCATAACAGATACATACTGCCGTAAAGGCTTGAAGTGTCAGCAACCTCACAATACTAGGTCTCAGCTTTATAAAGTGGGATGACCTGATCACACCCACCTCATAAAGATGGACCTAGTTACATCGAAGTCTCTAACACTTCCCTCCCTTACGGCAGTGCCTGCTATGGCACTGCCTTTACCTTTTAATGTTATCGTACGATTTATTTTTCTTTGGTCTAACGACACTTTTGATAACTTGCCGAGCTTTTAGTCTTTATTGTAAACACGTGTTATCTGAACGGATGGCGAGTTTTCCGCTAGCAACAATCAGTTAATTGAATTTAGCCGACTAGATTCCTGTACGTTAATCATCGTCAGCAGGTATATAGCAAGATACATCAATGAGGCACAAAAGAATAAAAAGAGGAGCGGGGAAGAGATGGGGAGCATCGGGTTATTCATCTTTTTTATGTTCCCACGGTGTGGGTTTGAGGTAAAAAAAATTTTTTAGTTCATTGAGAACTTCAAAATAAATTTAAGATTTTCGTATAAATAGCATCGGCGGGATAAGGAGAATTTTAAAAGGGACTAGGGAAGAGGTAGCAGAGGAATTAGGAGGCTGAGAAAAAAAGCTCAAGACAGAAATAGAATAATTGTGTTTGTAACATTCTTTTATCTTCTTATTCCTCTTTGTTCCATGAGTGAAGATTACTTGCGAGTCATGGGTATGACAACAACCCACAAAAGCCAGCTCCAAACCTCAGAAATGAGGTATCTGAGGAAGGTGGTTGAAGTAACAAGAAGAGATATAGTCCGCAAACAGACGATACGTCAAGGCCTCAACACCCAACCCCTGCAGACCCAAGTAGAACAGTCTCAACTACGATGGTTTCGGCCATGTCGGCAGAGTGGAAGAAGATCGGCTACCACGACAAGTATGGGAAACTAAGAGGCAGGGATCCAGACCTCCAGAACGACCCACAGTCCGCTGGGAGGACAACATTAGACAATCTCTGAAGGACCAAGAGCTAAATTGGAACCAGGCCAGAAGAAAAACAGCCGACAGGATAATATGGTGCTCCTTCCTCCAAACCTTCACAGTAATTAAGTAAGAAGATTTGTTGCCCCTGACACTAATTATGTTCCCAAATTAATACATGCATGGGAGCCGCGCTAGCGTAGTGGTTACCACACCGCTCTGACGACCGGGTGATCCAGGATCAAACCCGGGCGACGGCATTTGAGGATGTTTCGTCGACCGGGATTTGGACTGGATTAACTCGAGACCTGGCGAATACATTTGAAGGAGTGTCGTCGACCAGGGATTGGCGGCTCCTGAGCCGACCCAGCTCTAATGGGTACCTCCGAAATCGGCGAGTATCTGCCTGAATGGCGTGAGACACCTGCCTCTGTACAAGAAAAAAGGGATACTCACGTAAAATCAATGTCAGGTTAGACATTAATAATAATAACCTGAGATTTCGCCTCAAGTATTAGCGGGCGTACGAAAAAAAAAACATGCAATTATTTGTAGGTTTTAATTATGATTTTTGCTCTTTTCAAATGATTATAATTAGATACTGTAAATGGGTATGCTGTTATTGTTCTTTCTTCTTTGTTCATCCTGAAAAGGACGTTGGTTGCGTTGTGTCCGTTTACAGCGAAGCTGCGATATTTGTGCCTGACACATCCGACTTCAGTACGGCATTTTTGGGACCGGGTTAGCCTTCCCTCTTCGATCCTTACTCACTCAGCCAGACTGCAGTGATGCAGCCTGGTTCCAGGACCACCACTTGGAGGTGGAGCTCTGGTTCGCGGACCCTGACGCAAGCAGTCTAGCTATGGGTCACTGTTGACGCGTCTTAGGTCCCTGCTGTTATTCAATACCCTTTAGCTCCCCAAGGAGCATAGGCCTTCAACAAACACATGCCAAGTCCTCCAGTCACGTGCCATCACCTCAAGTTCTTTCTATGTTTTCCTCATCATTGTCACTTCTGTACCTAGTTCTCTTATCCTTCTGTTTTGGGTCTACCTCTGCCTCTCTTTCCCTGTTGATTCCAGAACAAGGACTGCCTTGTAATGCTATCAACAGGTTTCCTCAATGTGTGTCCTATCCATCGCCAGCGTCTTCTTCTCAACTCTTGTTTTAGTAGCACTTGTCTGGTTCTTGTCATCAGTTCCACATTTGTTGACTTTGTCATTCCATTTTAATACTTCTATTCTACGCAAGCACTCGTTTATGAAATTCTGTATCTTTTTAGCTGTTGTTTTTGTTGTTCTTCATCTTTTATAACCATACAATAGGATTGACTCGACGTATGATTTGAAGATTCTTATTTTCGTGTTGGACTTGATTTCTCTTAATCTCCATACGTTTCCCAATGCAATAAAATCTCCTCTTGTTTTTTGTATTCTTATTTTGATATCATTGTCTGTCAATACAACTTTATCTATATTGCTGTCAAGATATGTGTTCGATTCTACACCTTGTAGTGGTGTTTCTTCAACTTCGACCTTGTTATCATTTCTTGCATTTATTTTTGTTGTACTGTTACAATGTTGTTCTTTTTTAACATCAATACTTAAGCTGCATGTAGAACTAAATGGATACATTGTAAAAGATAGGAGAAAAGAAGGCCAGCCCGTGTGCCCAATTCTCATCCCTTTTGAAAAGTAAAGTTTAATAGTTCGTTTGTTTCGTACCTTTCTCCCTCTGTCACATAAATATTGGGTCGACCTCGTTTCCTCTCCGGTAGTATTTCTTTACATTTTGTGTGTACTAAATCATTCGCAATTTCTGTGGTCGGCACATTTTTTTTCCTCTGCTATCAAGCAGATAGTAGCTATTTTCTTATCAATATTACACTCCCTTCAGTGATAATTGATCATGTTTGCTTTGCGCTTCTCGGCTTTGCTAATATTAAGACGCAGGTAAAACAAAGATGGGCCCGGTCAATTTTCGTATAGTGAACGCGTGTCATGTTTACCTAAGAGTCTTCTTTCTTCTTCTTCTTCGATCCTTAACCACCGACCGTCAAAGCAGTCAGTGGCCATCACGCCTAGTGGCGTCTTGTAGGGCAACAACAAATTGATTCCACTTTGCACGGTCGGTGGCCATCCCTCGCACAGTGCCCCAACCCCGGTTCATTCCCTGCATCTCAGCCTCCTCGCTCAAAATCAACAAAATTTATGTAAAGCTGTCTTTGCCATTCTGAGCACTGCTCTATAATGTTCCTGAGAGTGAATATATGGTCTACACATCTTCTGTTCTTTCTAAATCCTGCCTGCTCTTTCCCCAGCCTGTAGTCCACCGCCTCCGAAATTCTCTGTACAACCATCCTGCCCAGTACTCCGCTGGGAACCGAGAGAAGAGCGACTCTTCTCAACCATTGCAGTCCGCAAGATCTCCCTTCCTGGGCAATTTGACAATTATTCCTTTCTTCCACTCTGATGGTGTTGTCCCCGTTTTCCACACTTGTGCAAATAGTGGTTCTAATAGTTCTGCTGCTAGCTCAGGGTCTGTCTTAAATAGCTCTGCATTTAAGTTATCATGGCCCGGAGCTTTACCGTTCTTTAACCCTTTGATTGCTGTGATGATTTCTTCTTTTCGTGGAATGTCTGTATTTACATCTAGATCGTTTTCAGCCTCAGGAACATTCAATTGTGTCTCTGGTATTTCCTTGTTCAGCGTTTCTGTGAAGTGCTCTGCCCATCTTGTTTCCTGTCCCTGTGATAAATTTAACCGTGATACAACGTTAAAATATCTTCAAAGATAAAATGTAGGGATAAAAATAAGGCGTAAGCTACTAGAAGACATGATCGCCCATGCTGCGGTTCAATACCCGCCATGGAAACTAACTTGTTAGACGTGCAGACGGAACGTTTACCCTTTGTAGACGGGATGAGAACGGAGGACCCAAAAAAGGAAAATATGACTGAACACGTGTTTGAAGTTCGAACGGCAAAAAGACGCAAGGAGGGGGGTGAAAGGAAAAAATTCACGTCCCGAGTTGACATAAAGTAAGGAAATGGACAAGAAATGGACATTAGCGCTGGATCGAGACAGTCATTTCTTGGACGGTTTTTCGATACTTGGTCTTTATTTGAATGCCGCGGCAAAACACATGATGGAAGGATCTCGAACTAAATTCAAAATTTAAACTTGAAAAAAAAAATAAGTTTTTCTTAATAATAGAGTTATGAAAATAAAACCTAGCTAGTTTGATGGCCCATCTTGAGCAGTGAAATAATATGCTTTCAATTATACAGACGGATAGATAATAAGGAATATATTGACAAAAGACTGTATTGTTCATAGCAGACAAGCGACTGCACTTTTATCCCATGTCACTAAAAGTAACCAAAATCTTGGCCTTGAGCATGCAGACGAAAAATCAAGCTGTAATGAAAGAGAGGGAATGGGGTGGAGCATTGTAGCTAAAAATAACTTAGACAGCAGATTCGTGTAGGAAATGCATGTAAAAACAAGTGTGTTTTTATGAAAAAAACAAGTTGAGACAGACGGACCAACAGACAATAATACATACTTGACTGAGGTATGACTGAATTGACTTTTGGTAGGAGGTTTTGAAATTTGAAAGTTGATATTTAGTTGGATATAATATATATGTTGATAAAGTACACCAGAACACTCCTAGGCGGGAAGACAGGCGTCTATCATCATCAGTTGACAAGATCCCTATGGTGTTGCCTGCCCCACTGTAGTGTATGGAATGTCAACTTGACCTACGCAGTGTTGTGTAGACATGGATGGAGTGTATAATGTGCGAATGATGATAAGGGTTCGTGTTGTTGACAAATGTTCTCTTCTCACACTCATGTATGACCGGAAGTCATCGACACCAACGACTGTGTACCTTTTCTAAAGTTTAATTGGACGTACACACTCGACAGCACAGATAGTGACAAATCACAGGTTGCCATAATACATCATAGTACAGTGGACAAATGGTCTTGCAATGTTACATGGGCACTCATGTAGAATAATGGTATAATGGACTGTCAATAGCCAAGCACTCAGTATCGCCCATACATATATCATCTGACGTCACTGACTGAGCACGTCAGCTTGTAAACAATATTTCAGATGACTTCTAAACCTAATCTCGTTTAGCAACGATTCTTCAACATAATGTTCAGCACATATTTTTCCATATAATAATATTGAACCGCTAACAATGGGTTCTCATGTGTAGCAGTGATCTCTGGACTGATCAAGCGATAATACGGGCATCCCTTTTCTCTTCTTGAAAGTCCTACATGTTTTGGTTCCAAGATGGCTCCACTCGTGAACTGTCACTCACGTTTGAATACAGATAATGAATCTGTTCTAAAGTTAGTCATTCATACAACATTTCGTTGCTCTGTAGATTTGGTCATGAACAATAGACTGCATTCTACAGAATATAGTGCTGCTAGGAATCGAAGTCGTTTTTCATCGAGTCAAATATATTCTCTTAAACATTCAAATCGTAATTATCGACAATGGTGGCTTCGATCGAGAGTTCATAAGAGTATCTTTGATTACCTTGGTAGAGGGAATATGAAACTGCCATTCCTTGGCAAGATGAATAAACACTGGGGTAAAGCATACACGATAGGTCTAGACGACTATCACTTTCCCCAAAACCACTGAGATCACTTTTCAAGGCATCAAGCCGACATAGCAAAACACACACATCCCTATCAGGACGAAGCCAAATCACACCCACTCAAGCGACACATCCGCCGAATAGCCTTTGACCTCTCTAGAGACAACAGAACATATAGTTCGACTTAGATATGTAAAGATATACAGATATAAGACAGACTTGTCCTACTCAGACAAACAATACACATAAATTCAGGCCATAGATATTCTGAAGCAAGAACAATCTATTATTACCCAAACAACGAATAAATCGCAGTAAAAATGTATTTATCCGCGGAGTTCAAGGGAAGTAACTCAATAATGACTTTCCCTTAAGCACTAAAAAATTACCTATGTATAATATTGTAAGATATCAAAGACTGCACGTAACAGTCTTACCACACCTCCCGGGAAAAAAAAAATGGAACATTTTTTTTTTTTTTTGAAATACATCTAGGAGCAACGTACAATAGGCTCACAACGCATGAATAATGCGCAGATGAAATATCAGGAATACCTATAACGCCTAATATGAGGCTAAGTCGACTTATGGAGCGACTGGTGAGAATGTGTCTCATAAACTGAGAGAAATTATTTCTCTACAAGTATATTTTTCCAGGAAGGTGTCATCAAAGTATAATACAATTCTGGCAATTACACAATGCCTAAAAAATTCATATCATCACTACGTATTAGATATCTTAAATTTATGATTTATGAAGTAAAAATCATCAAAGCACAGCGGTGAATAAACATACATGAACCGCTATGTAGTGATACAATCATTATATTATTAAATTACAAATGTGTATCTATCATGATATAGAAAAGGAACTACTATAGAACTAGACATATCAAGAAGTCTAAGCCCTAATAGTTATGTGGAATCATGTGGGCATCTTGACAGAATGTCTGCCATCACATTATCTGATCCCCGAATAGCTCGCACAGAGAAATGAAAAGGTTGAAGAGCAATTGCATATCGAGTAGACCTCGAGCTCTTCAAATTCTTACTCTGTATAGCAGTAAGAGCTTTTTGGTCTGTTTCTACTATGAAATGTGCGCCTAGAAGGAATCTCTGTAGTTTGAGGATCGACCAAACCATAGCTAATAGCTCACGGTCTAAAACCGAATAATTCCTTTCTGCCGCATTAAGTTTTCTGGAAATATACATTACAGGATGCAGAGTTCCAGAGTACTCTTGCATTAGTGCCGCTCCAATCCCAGTGGATGAAGCGTCACTACGAAGAACGAATGTCTTATCTTTAGTGGGTAGCACTAAAATAGGTGGTGTTGAAAACAGTGTTTTAATCTTATCCAGAGAGCATTGGCATTCCTGAGACCAGTGGACCACATTAGGCGAACCTTTCTTTAGAAGTGTTGAGAGAGGTGCCATGATAGAGGATAGATTCTGAATGAATCTGCCATAAAATTGAATAAGACCTAACAGACTTCTCACCTGTTTTTTAGTCTTAGGGATTGAGATGTTAAGTATCTTACTAGTATTATGGTCCTCTGTCTTTAGGAAACCATGACCAACTCGGTGGCCTAGGAAAGAAATTTCGCTAAAACCAATATAGGCTTTAGAGGGTTTCGCTGTCAGGTTGTGCTCACGCAAAGTAGACAGCAATTCATCTAACCCTGAATAGTGATCTTCCCAAGTATCGCTGAAAAGACAGATGTCGTCTAGATATGCAATGACATCTGACCGATAAGATAGGATTCGGCGCATCATGCGTACGAACGTAGCTGGTGCGTTCATAAGACCGAAAGGCATAAAATTCCATTGGAACAAACCTCTAGGTGTTGAAAAAGCCGTGAGAGGTTTGGCGCGTTCAGATAAAGGAACTTGCCAATATCCCTTAGACAAATCAAGTTTAGTGAAAAAATGAGATTTGGAGAGTCGAGTAAGTAGCTCTTCCAGTAAAGGCATAGGTTCGGCATCGAACTTCGTTACTTGATTCAATTTTCGATAGTCAACGCAAAGACGTATGTTATTGTCTTTTTTACGCACAATAACCATCGGCGAAGAATACGCAGAGGTGGATGGTTCGATTATTTTCAAATCTATCATCACATCCAACTCTTTCTCGACCTGTGCTTGGAAATGTATAGGTATAGGATAAGGTCTAACCCTAATAGGAGTATGGTCAGTTAGCACAATGTCATGTTGAATGACATTAGTTTGTCCAGGGATGTCAGTGAGTACATCCTGAAATGTTTGCAACATAGTTGAAACTTGTCGCTGTTCTCCTAGAGACAAATCAGGAGAGACAGTAACGTTCTTCCATGATTCACTGGAATGAAGTGGGATCATTGGAAGAGGAAGATTTACATCTGAAAAACTTGTTTCCTCATCCTGTATCACGGACAGTGATGAGTAATGACCATGTGGTACTGGAGAATTGTCCGTTGCTTGGAAAATGGGTTGCAAATAATCCGGACGTTCATGGAATTCAGTAAGCATATTGATGTGGAAGGTTTTATGCTTCCATCAATATCGACAATATAGTCGACATCGGAAATTTTCGATATTATATCGTACGGACCTTTCCAAGAAATAAGTAATCTGTTTTCCCTACAAGGTAGTAATACAAATGCTTTGTCACCAGGACAAAGTTGTCGTAAGCATCTCTTCTTATTGGCAAATTGCCTTGCCTTCTGTTTCGCAAATTCAGAAGAAGAAGTTGCTAATTTGCATGCTTCGATAATCTTTTGTCTCAACGCGATGACATATTCGTAGGATGACTTTGTGTCATCGTCAATATTGTCAGATGTTATGAGATCGTGAAGCAACGACATAGGGCCACGCGGACGCGCGCCAAAGACGAGTTCAAAGGGAGAAAATCCCGTATGTTCATTGGGTACCTCTCTGTAAGCGAAGAGGGCCGCAGGTAAAACTCTGTCCCAGTCTTGAGGATGATCCTCAGTTATCTTCCCCAGTAAGTTTTTAAGTGTTCTATTAAGGCGTTCGACCATACCATTAGACATTGGATGGTAGATACTACTTAAAGATCTATCTATCTGCAGGGTAGACATTACTTGAGACATGGTATCTGATATTAGTTGGGTGCCATGGTCTGACAATATCTCTCCGGGGAACCCCAGACGAGAAAATATAAGCCAAAGAGCATCTGCAATATCAGCAGTAGTAATGCTCTTCAGAGGAATAGCCTCTGGCCAACGTGTGCACATATCAACACACGTCAAGATAAACTGATGTCCTCTGGCAGACTTGATCTTAAATGGACCAATAATGTCTATGGCCATTTTTTGAAACGGCCGAATAGGAATGTCCGCCGCCTGAATGGGTGCAGCATGCCGTGGACCTTTGGATTTAACTTCCTGACATACTTTACAAGATCGACAATAAATCCGTATGTCCTTGTTTACCAATGGCCAAAAGAAAGCCGCAAGGACTCTTGACTTAGTACGGGAAAAAACCCATGTGTCCAGCACACTGAGAGTCGTGAGCGTGCTGCAAAATTTTAACTCTCAAATTCTTGGGAACCAGGATTTGAGAATGACTTGACGTAATGGAGTCTTGAACCATACGTACAAGTACGCCATTCTTCTTTGTAATCCACGATTTACGACTTGTGTCCTTATTCGGATCACCTTTAGTTGCAAGAATGAAGAATTTCTTCAGAGTGGGATCATCTTCTTGCTGTTTTATAAACGAGTCACGAGAAATTACCAAGGGATTATCTTGGTTATGCACTTCATTATCTTCAGTAGATGAAGTTTGAGGCACATTAAGAGCCTGAGCTCTAGTGACTACAGCGTTAGCAATCTGCATGTTTTGCCTTTCCCAAGTGGAAATTTGTTGCGGAGTACATTCCTTGACTCCATGAATGCGACCGATGATGAGGTCAGCGATCGGATTCGGAAGAAGACATGCGTGTACATCTCCTGTAAAGAAAGGAGTAGCAATCCTAATGATAGCGGTAGAGTATTTCTCTACTGTGCCGCCAAATGTTACACATTTGACTACTTGTCCAGTGGCACGGGAAGGATCTACGAGTGACTGCCTAACACCAATTGTGGTGCATCCAGAATCAAATAGCACAGAGACTGGATTGTTATTCACTAAACCCTTATGTAAGACAAGAGACCCTCTTCCATCATGCGCGACTGATGCTGGAAGAGCAGGAAGAGGATGGCCACAGCTTAAAGTAGTCACTGTGGTTGGCTCAAATAACGTTTTGCATTGGGGGCACTGAGATGCTCTCCCAAAATCAAAAGCGGCACATGCCATATTACTAGCATCATTATTATCTTTACTCTGTTTATAGGCTTCATGGGACTCTTGTTGTGCAGAGTTTGCCTGAAAATGTGGTTTATGTCTTTTGTATTGAGATCTACCTCGGTTATTATCACCTCTGTAGTTATTGTTACCTCTATTGTAACCCCTATTTGGGTTTGAGTCATAGTACCCTTGGTTACCATTATCATATTCATTATAATGAGTATCTCTGTAATTATGATCTTGTTGACTCCAAGACGGATAACCCTGATAGTTTCTATAATTACTTCCTCTACGGAAATTCCTATAATTATGACCACCCCTGTGTCGAGAGCTATCAGGTCGTCTCCAGTTCTTTGAAGAAGAACCCTGAAATGATTGGTTACCTTGGTTTTGATAACTATTATGGTTACCTTTTTTTTCAAATCTGTTTTGAGGTCCCTGAAATCTGTGTGAATAATTGGGATTGTATGGTGTTGCTGAAGCAACTGGCATACTCTCCTTAATCTTAGTGTTGCCAAAAGTCACGTCGGGGTGTGCAGTGACATATTGGGAACAATATTCTTCCATTTCTTTTAGAGATTTAGGTTTACGCTCATGTATAAATTCAAGGAAAGGTTTGTTCACACATGACATAATCTTATCTCTGAGCAACAAATCCATAAGTCCTTCATACGTTTTTTCTGTTTTGGAAAGCTCAATCCAACGATCAACTGTGAGACGTGCCTTTGCAGTGAATTCTGAGAATTCTACCCCCGTCTCAGGTACCATCGTCTTAAATAAAAGGCGATAGCCTTCCTCACTTAGCTGATATTTTTTTATCAAAGCCGCCCTAATGACATCATAATTATCCTTATCTGCTTCTCCTACAAGGCATAATCTAGTCAAAGATTCACCTTTCAAGTTTTCTGATAATTGATTAGCGTATTGTGATTTATCCACATTATGTGTACGACAAGAACGTTCAAATCTATCCAGCCAGAATGTAATATCGTCACTGGACTGATTGAACGGTGGAACCTTAACCTTGTAAGTAGAAGGTTTACCATTACCACTAGATGCCTGATTAACATTACTCATACTTGTCAATCTCAATTTCTCCAACTCAAATTCATGTTCTCTTATTGCTTTTTTCTCTTCAGCATCTAATCTTTTTTGTTCAGCCTC